>CAEGAF010183210.1:0-30429 GCA_903067075.1 Micropoecilia bifurca
CTTGGTAGCTGTGAAATAATAGAATTATCTCAAGATATTAAAGCTGAAAAATAACTAGTTAGAATTTATTTTAACCCAGAAATTATGACTGTGATGCTGGCAGATGGATTAAGTAAAAAAAAACAAACATCCATTACAAGCCTTCTTCTGCTATAGATCATCCGCAAGTGACAGCAATACTGCATGATGAAACTAGCTGCAACACAATGACGGCTGATTTTTGCACCAGAATCACAAGTGCTATTTAAAAAGACGCTTTCCTCTTAAAATAACAACACATGGTGTGGAGAATCACCATGTCCAAATGTATGACATGCTGCGCAGCTTATATCAGGCATGTCCAATTTTCAAACTATGCTATACTTTAAAATAAAAACAAAAAGAAAAAGAAAAGCAAATAAGTGGTTGTTCAAAGATACACTTTGGACGACCTTTGAGCAAACTCCAGTCGGCAAAGCTATGAGCTGCATGAATGTTGGAGCCAACTAAACTCCCAGCTAATAGCAGTTTGCTGTACTAGTGTTACTTTTTAAGGAGCAGAAAGACACACAAGTTTAATATAAGCTGTTGAAAAAAGCTAAAATTTATGGGTGTTTATCTTTTCATCAAGGCTATGTTTCACACTAACAATAACAAATTATGCAGATACATTTATTCTAACTGTGTAAATAAGCATAGAGTTTTAGCACAAGTAGGGACATTTGCTGCTTTTCTATGTAAAATAAAATAATTTTTCTAATTTGAAACTTTTTTTACTTCTGAGTAAATACTCTGCTACAATGAAAATGTTTTACTTTACTATGAGACAAAGTATGAGAAGCTCCTACTTTGTCAAAAATAGCCTCTCTGCTCTCTCTTTACTACTCCCAACCTCACCATGGTAATGGTAATCTGAATTTTAGACTTTTTCTTCAGACTTTTTCTTCAGACTTTTTCTTCAGCAACTCAAACTGGGATGTTAAATATTTCAATCTTAATGTTTCAATTTTTCCAAAGCAGATGTCTCTAAAGGTTTCTCTTTCATAGTTGTAGCAATATCTGTGTTAAATTAATCAGAATGCGTGCAGAGAGGTATGTGGTTTCACTCAGTGGGAAATAAAAATCATTGACACCTCCCTACTTCACTTACAGACATTCTTCATACAATCTTCTCCTACCTCCTTGTACAGATGCAAAAACTTATAAAAATGATTAATAAATGATGAATGTAGGGGAAAATCTATTAGTGCAAATGTGACAAACATTATTTTGTAAGACATTCTTGGAAGCATTAGTATTAACTCAATCATCAGCAGAGCAGACACTGCAAGGAAAGCACAGAGTCAGACAGTTTTAACTACAGGGACTCTCCTACTTCACTCAGTAAATCGTGCTCTCCTCCCATTTAATGTTAATAATAAAGACTGTGGATCATAAAAACAATAAAACAAGTCCTTCATAAAGCAAACCCCCTTGTGCTAATTACTGACTGCACACATAAAGTGCATTGCTCATTTTTCTCAGTTCTGCCACTTTTTAGTGTAAGCAGCAGGAAACTATTTAAAGGCTCTAAGTAGATTAAAATATAAAAAGTTTTTTTTATACCCAGTGAAATTCCCCAAGAGAGCTTAGAAATGAGACAAGGGAGGACAAGCTGGAAAAAAAAGAAATGGAAGCTGTGATGGGAATATCAATTTGAGTCCTGCCCATATATGAAGCTCAGGAAGACTTGAGTAAAATATCCTGCTCTGCTGATCAACATGGAGACAGTGAAACATATGAGGATAAACAAATGTGGTGAGAAAGCCTTTCACATGTTCTAATATTTTTAGCCATGTATACATGAGAAAGAGTTACAGTGCAGGTTGGCACATGTTCTGTGAATCCATGTGTGTCTGAAGGCAGCAGATCAATGTTTCTGTCCTCAGGAAGTGACTCTACAGATGTCATGAATTCAGTCCCACAATGCACCCTGCCTATCATTAGCACAGAAAACATCGATCTTGTGACTGTAAGCATCCAGCAGCTCCAGCAAACATGATAATGATAATGATAAAATAAGCTCATTAAATGCTGAGTGTAGCTTTTACGTTGATAATGGAGAGGCTCATTTAATCAGCCTAAACAGTTTTCTTTTGGCTTTGCCAGCAGCCTGCTGTAATTTAACAAAAGACACTGCAACAGAAATTCAGCTTGTTCCTTTTGCGCACAATTTAGTAAAGCATCCACATCAGTTTAACTATAAAAACACTAACTTGCCCTTGATTTTATTTTGATATTGCATGATAGACCAACTCAGAGTGGTGTGTCCTTTAGGAAAATAAACTAAAATTATATATGTTGTTTTTTTTATCTAAAAAGTGTGGCAAACATTTTAATTCAGTCCCATTACTCAGGAGTTTTGAAATAAAAGAATTCCTGAGTGGTTTCAAAATGCATTGAAATTGCAAAAATAGCTGTTAAAACTGCACTTGTGTGGTAAAACAAGGTGCTGGCGTCATCATGCTGTGGAGATATTCTTCAGAAGGGGACAGAGTTGGACGGAGCTAAATATAATATAAATATAATGTAATCAACAGACAACGTTAAACAATGCAATCAAATTATTAGGACCAAAGCATTTTTATGGATTTGAGTGGTCCAGTCAAAACCCAGATCTAAATCTGTTGAGCATTCCTTAAGTGTAATTCTGACACTTGTTGGGTCAGCTGAATATGAAAAAGGACAAACTCTGACCATGCAAACCAAATAGCTCTAATTATCCTCCTGCTGGAAGAACATATGTACTGGTGCTAAACAGTCCAATTTAATCCAGTGGACTATAAGAAGATTAGAGAAAATTACTTCAAATTAAATCAGTCGTCAGACTGGGTTTGAAACATCTCAACTTGACACAAAGCTATGCAGTGTTATGGAAACATCCAACAGTGTCTGCTCTCTTTCATACCCCAGGAGGTCAGGTATGAAAAGACCAAAATAATGGAAAGGAGAAAATGGCAAAATGACCAGCATACAACCCACTCACCTTCCCAGAACTCCAGTGTTTCACGTTGTGCCTGTTATTTCAAGCTATCACCTTTTAAAATGTTGTGGTTTTGGATGTTTTCCTGCCCAAACCTTTTTGTTAAAAAAACAGAAGAATAAAAAGAGAGAACTTTTTGTCATGAGGTCACATCTGCCAGAAAAACACTTTGCACATCCTTGACGAAAAGTAATTTTCTATATTCTGCTTTACTGAAACACGGTGAGATGACTCAGATAAAAAATTATCTACCGGGAAGTGAGAACTTGGTTGGCGCAGTCATTGTTGTTTTTAAACTCTGAAATTGCCCTAGAGGAGATCAGAACTAGACAAGTGAAAACAGGATGTGATATAAAATGATAGGTTAGTATAAAATTATATTTACTTCTGCAATAGAGTTGAATAATTTTAAAGGTTATTAGACCTTGATTAATGAAGATTAATTATTTAAAAACTAATAATTCCACCAATCCTTAAAATAATAAACTTCCAAGAAAAACAAATATGCAATGGTTATGTACATTGGTACAAAATGAACTTGTGAAGGGACTCAATACTTTTATTGCATTTATTTTTTCAAAAATACAAGATTACATCTATCACAGCTAAAATGAGCAATTTTATCACAAAGGAAATGAATTTCTGATTTGGACAGGAATAAACATGCAACCTGGAGTTTCCCAACTATATAGTCAATTTAAAAATAAAGTGAACCCTTTGCTGGGTTGTAGCACAGAAATGATCCAGTTTAAAACAAATTCTCAGCCTATCTATATCTAGGCTCAATTGTGAAAAACCACACACTTCATATTCCACTGAGTCATAATTCAATAAATAAATAAATACGAAACCAAAACATTATGTCTAAAAGAAGCCACACGCATACTAAAAACCTAAATGCATAAAAACCATAAATGTATATTTTTATCTTTTTTAAACCATGTTTTCAACCATGCTTTTTTTAAACTGAAGTGGAAAAAGAGATTTAAATAAAAAGGAAAAAAGAGATTGACTCGGGCAGGAGTTGGGAGAATGAGAACATTGGGTGGGGGTCGCATTCCTGAGCAATGTTTTGCCTCAACTGATGTCCAACACCGTTCATCTTGATCCAAAAACTCCTCCGAATCTGGGTCAGATGCTGAGGAAGTGCCTCTGCTCCCCCCCTCTCCAACATTTCCCGTTATTCCCCTTCACCTCTCAACAATTAAACACTCGACAGCTTTAGGAGACGCTTGCTCACGCTAACGGAGAACAGGATATTTTAGGGTTAAGCTTGAGCAACGCAAAAGATACATTAAGACCTCCTTCTCCTTCTCAGGTCTCCTGAAGCAGAATTTACCAGAAGTGAAATAGAGCACAGCCAAAAAAAAATCTTACTTCACACCCTCTGAACTACATTCCAGTTTTCTCCTTTAAGGAATTTATGCGAGTTGTGGCCTAATCCATCACACATGGGAGAAACATGACAAGATCATCATCCGCTCTAGTTAGTAGTTACTACGGAGATGTGGCTCAATAATTTACATCCCCATCCTCCCAAACGCTCAGGACCTGAATCTAATCAACTTTATCTGCACTCGACTCACTTTTTCTGCTCCAGGGAGCCACTTGAGAACCGACGTACAGTAAAAATCTTTAATCAAACCCCAAAATGACAGAATCCACTGGCATGCTTCCCACGGGCTCAAACTCCTGGTGAGCGTTTGTTGGATTAAACGACAACTGACTGGCAGTTTACAGCGGAAAATACAGGGTATCTCCTTGAATTAATGAGGTCAAAGACTTGAGGGCATTGCGTGATCTCAGTGGGGATCTCTGCCTTTCTCTCCTGGGTGCGCTAGGTTTGAGATGGAGCCGGCAGAAACAAAAGGATGACCGATTTACACTCCTTCGGTCTTCTCGGTTCTTTCTTCGGTGTGAAAGGAATGCACCAACAGACAGGATGATGTCACCTCAGTCTGCAGTCTGTTATTTTACACCCACCCAAGTCCTGGAGTTTTTTTTTTTTGTTTTTTTTTTCAGAGCCGAAACCTGGTGACTGAGCCTAGAAAGAAAAAGTCTGCAACTGAAACAAGAATTGAGAGAAAGAACCATAACGTGGTAAAACTGGAAACAAAGACAGGCTAAACAAAGCGGGAATTAAGTCACAGTCTGGGCTGAGCTACATCTGCAAGCAGTTAAAACGTCACCAGGACATAAGAAAGAGCCCAACCCCCAGCCCTGTTCACCCTCCCGTTCATCAGCTGTCCCTTCTTTCTATATGTGCTGTATTTCACCCAAAAAACTTACATCTCTCTCTCTTTCACCAGCCGACCAACTGTTTCTGTCTCTACTTTGTCCCGCTTCAACCTCAATGGACCTCTGCTCTGGCCAGAGCCTTTTTTACGCTACAAGGAAGGTAAAGTGAGGGTTATGGGAAGGGAGGGCTTAGGCTCAGGCTGCAACCCGAGGAATGAACAGACTGTCTACCCTCCTCTCTGAGGCCAATATGAGGGGCTAATGGCTAGAACATGTCTGTAATGGGAAAAGACCCGGCTTGCAGGCTGCAGGGTGGATTTAAAAGTTGTGTTGGCCTGCAAGGATGAATCATACCACACGTTCACCAGCTCTAATATCCGCAGCAGTTTATTGCCAGTTTCCAAAATCCAGTTTTTAAACCAGGAAATACAGACTTCCAAAGTAAAACAGGGTTCAATGTTTTTAAAACAAATTATTAAATGAAACTTTTATCTCAACCGAGGAAAACTTTAGAAGTACAGCTACCGTTACAAAAATATATATCCTTGACCTACAATGTAGGTTTGAGGTCAGCAACCTCTTGAGTGCAACTGTCCTGCAACTTTTGGATGGATCCCACACACCTGAATCAAAAGGCTGAGACACCTCCTTAGTAATAAGCTAATTTTTCAAGATCTTGTTCATTATTCATTCACTTGATTCAGGTGTGTTAGATCAGAGATCAATCCTATAGTTTCAGGGCAGTATCACTCGAGGACTAAAGTTGCAGACCCCTGAGGAAGCACCTTACCTTAACTCTGAGATTTACAGAAGACTGAATATTCACAGCAGACAAGAGTTAAAGGCTCTTGAGTTTAAAGAAAGCCTTCCTGTTATCTGTTGTTTCACTCTCTCTCACAAACTGAATGAAATGTCTCAATGTCTCACAACTTGGCAGGGCAGATATATTTAATATACAATTTCAAATCTGGCTCCAGAATATTTTAAAAAGTAAAGTAATCATCAGAAATGTATTTTTCAATAAAAATATCTGCTTTGGAAACATGCTCTTATTTTGAAATTATTTTTGTTGCATGTTTATCAGCTCACACCTGGACCTCGCAGTGATTGTGTCAATTTTTTAGTCTGTAGATGCCCCGATCCCCCTCTCTGGAGCAGGACACAAGTCAAACTTTCTTCAGGACTGACTCAAAACGCACAATCAGCTGACCCTCCAAAATCCAGAACCCAGTTTGATGGCGTCTCCAGCATCCCTGAGAGTTCAGCCTATCAGTGCTGCTTTGTTAAACAAGGACAGGGGGAAGGGATTCGACTTTGTCCTGTGTACACAGAAACTAAAGTAATTAAAATGCTTGACATTTTAGTGTGAAAAGAAAAATATTTGCAGTCAGGATTGTTGGCAGATAACACACAAAGCGCAAGCCTGAGCAAATGAAAAATTAACACCTCACTGCAGCTCCTCACCATTGTTCTACAGAAGAGTGGTTGAAAAAACTTTGACTATTACTAACATTGTGCGCTGTCATTATATAAAATGTCTAAGACAGCTCAAATCTTTCACACTTTTTGAAAAAGATACTGAATTTTTCACATACCACTACTATGACCATTATCTTAGTGCTTTGGTGGCAGTAACTTTAACATTAATAATACATCAAAACACAAAAGAAGAACATCTGGAGCACGGCCACAGATAATCCCAACACAAAAGCAGCTCATGCTTTTTGTGTGCCAGAGTTTACCGCTTCCTTTGACTGTTATGTTTTTCAGCAGGTTTAAAGTTTAATATTGGCAGCATCAGGAAAAAGCAATAAGCAGGAAGGTAGAGGAGACCCCAGCTCTTTAGTGGATTGTAAAGCAGAACACATTCGAGTGCGCATGTGAAGTAAGCCTGTGTGTTATTGTTGTTTGCCGCGGGCTACTTGGACTTTAATGGAAATGTTTTCACAAATGTGCTTTGAAGATTAAAATTTAAAATAAATTGATAGTTATTTTAGAATTCATATTAATAAAAATATCAGTATTATGTTTGACTTTGTATGTGAAATATATTTAAAGAGGGAAACAATGTGGTTTTATATGGTAGGTTAACACAATGTAGCACTTATTTTTAAAAAGAAAGAAAAGGGATGCATAGTCTAAAAAATATATATGAAGTGTGTTTTTATCAATATTCTGGGATATCCTTTTTACTGGGATATCCCAGAATAAAGTCCAGTTCATTGAAATGCCTTGAGAAAACTCTATTTACTGATTATTAAATAAATTTAAATAGAGTGAAGACTCTATTTATTGATTATTAAATAGTCTCTGTGTGTAGATGCTCTACACTGAAGATTTTGTCCAACATGCAAAACCATTGTGTGACAGAAATTAAAAACTGAACATAATCTTGAATACACCTTCCAAACCGTGATTATGGTGGTGGCAGCATCATGCTTTGGGGTTGCTTTTCTGCAGCAGGAACAGAATAACTGGTCACAGGTTGAGGGAAGATGGATGGCATTACTTAGAGAGGGATCAAAGAAGAAAACCTCTATTAAAGACTTGAGGCAGAACCACAACTCTAAGCATGCAGTCAGAGCTACAATTAAAGGTTTTTTATATTAAAGCATATTGATGTGTCACTATGGTCTAGTCAAAGTACAAACTAAGATAAAATTGAGAACACTGATGTTACTTCTAATCTGACTGAGTTTGAGCTATTTTGCAAAGAAGAAAGGGGTAAAGGTTTTGTGTTAAGAAGTGAAAAGCTGGTAGAAACTGGCACCTCTAATTACAATGGAAGGTGGTTCTACAAAAGATTGACTTAGAGGGTCTAATTTCAATGCTTGCCAAACATTTCTGACTTTTCCTTTTAAAACCAGAACAGGTCAACGTAAACTGAGCTTAAAAATCACACATGACTAATTATGTCCCTTCTGGATTATATTTAAAGGTGCCAAAGTAAAGGCTGCATAGTTTTTATGTGTGAAAAATGTGAAAACCATGTGTCCTTTTATTCCATTTCACAACTCTGCCCTATTCGGCCAGTCATGTAAAAATCCCACTATGACCAGTAAAGTATGTGGTTGTCAAAAATAAATAAATAAATTCAAGAGTTTTGGTTTCTTTTCAAGACACTGAATATATAATGATCCAGTAACTGTAAATAGCTACTAAGAGGTTCAGAACATTATCACAAAGTGGAAAAAGAAATTTGACTAGGGGCATTTAATGTCTTTTTTTCTCTAACTCAGATTTTTTTTTGTGATATTGCTCATGTTAGCTGAGTTTATTCACACTACAGCTCACCATCCTGTATAAATATACATTGAATGTGTCTCAGCTGGCCTTGTTTTTATCTCTCCAGGATATTTATTGTGCTTTTGCTTACTCATTCAGGCACTGAAGTGGTCTGTCATTTGAATGCATACGTATATATATGTGATTGTGTTAATTTCTGAGCGACGCTCCAGTGAGTACAGAGTACATAATGATAAGACACCAGTACAGCTAGTGAGCTAAATAAGGGTTCGTTTCAACTCAAGCCAAGAAGAGGAGAACAGATACTGCAGGGACACGACTCAAAGCACCAACCCACCTTTTTTCCCTCTTCACACAGCCAAACCTTACATCACTCCCCTTGTCCCTCCACCCCCCATGATAATTGCCTGACAATGGCTCCGTCTCCTCTCTGTTTTACATCAGGCTATCTCACCGGCCGCCCTACACAATCCCTGCTCAGGATCCATGACCGACTGTTGAGCTCTAGTAATTAGAGCAGGCTATTACAGGGAGAGGACACTGCGTCCCTCTAATGCTCATGTTCTGTCCACCTGGGCAGATATTTTTAGCCCACCTTGAATGAGCAAGAACAAGCATCAACATGTAAGCAATGTTGGGCGCCCATTCCAGGAGCCACAACTCAATTAGGCCTGCTGGAGAGCTAGAACCACTAAAACAGTCAGTTTCTATTCTTCTTTGTCCTTGTTGACGACAGTGGAGAGTGGAGAATGTGCGCTTTCCTTATTGGGCGTACTTCCTGCTGAAATCTAGTTGTTTTTTTTTTCACTCCAGAGCGCTGATAACAAAATTAACCACTGTGTCTTTCCACCCCACTTTCCTTCCACCCAACACAATCACACTGCATGCCATAAAAACAGTAATCCAAACATTTATCTCCCTCTATTTATGCGCGAGTATGTGCGCACACATGTCCCCCGAGGCTGCAAACTCTTATAAGACTTTCCCTTTCCCTGCATCTCACCTCCTTTACATATCAGACTCCCGGTGTGCTTTAGTAAAACATCAACATTTTATCCATGAGATGCATATCTCTCTTCTCTTCCAGCCTGCAGACCAACACACACACACACACACACACACACACACACACACACACGCATACAGAGCTTCGCATGAGGCCCGACCCTGGCCACCCAGCCACGCTGCAATTCTGAGCAGCTTATCTTCAAACGCAGCAATTTCTCACCTCCAGAAGCAAACAGCCATTCTCCTTGATAACAAATGAAGAGGTTGTGTCCTCAGTTGAATAGCTTATGCTCATGGCAGTAAATAGAAACATCAGTCAATGCAAAGAAAATTGTGGTTTCATTCATTATTCAAGACTCTGTTTTTTTTTTTTCTGCTTCACATTCTGGAAATGTAACACATATAACCTATAACAGCCCTGAAAACAGCCCCTCCCAGCCCCTCACATGCTTTATTCTGAGGGGACTTTGCTCCAACTTGCTGACCTCTTTCGGACAGCACTCTGGTCAGCTCAAGCTATTCCCACAGCAGTCAACAGGCCATATATTATCAAGGTAATTACCTCTGCAGAATGGATGCCTTTCTAATACCTCCCCATTTGCTACGTTCAGTACAGCCGGCTTCTTCATGCTCCGTCTCCTCCGTGCCATACCTCACAGGACACAAGCATGGATCCAATAAAGACAAACACAGAGCCGCATTCAGCAGCCCAGCTGGCAAGAGACAGAAGGAGCAGCGGAAGGTCAGGAGGGAGGGCAACCACGCCAGGCGTCGAGCAAGGCTGTTGCAGCATGGAGTCACTAATTGCCATTTGCAAAATAAGACTATAGCAGCAGCCACTGCAAGAATCTGAAATGTCTAGGGTCTAATTAGGTAAATGTTCAGCAATTATTCCTTCTTCCTATAACTGTGCATTTGAACAAAACAGTCCACACAGAGCCAGGTGTTGAAACAGCTGTGTGCTTCGATGGCATCGCCATCAAGTGCCAACTGGAGGGTGTGTATTTGTACTTCTTCAAGGAATGTGTTGGAAAAACACAACTCATTTTCGTGTTAAGAGCTCAGTAACAAGATTCACACTGTTTGCACCCAAGTATGATAATTGAAAGCTGGAGTGAGAAGAAGCAGAATCGGAAAACGCTGCTGTCTAATAGATTGTTTACTTTTTTTCAAGGGAAGTTGGAACTAAGCTGCAAAGGAAGTACCAACTAAGATGGAGGCTCTGGCTTTCAGGAAGTTTAGAGAAATGTGATGCCCGCAACATCTGCTGATACTTTTATTCCATGGCAACATATGACTTTGGTGAAGTAAGTGTAAGCTGTTATTATGTGCCCAGGAAATGAAGGTGGGCCCTTTAACCTTGACATCCTGTTATGATACCAAGGTGGCAAAGGTCAGTGGTAAAAGCATTGAAAAAATTCAACAATGGCTGCACAATATGAGGACATCATGCGTTATTCAATAAAGTAAGTGAAAGTTCTGGTGACAATAGGACATTTGAATCACCACATACTGTACAGTTTCTCTCTGAAATCCCCCAGGGGGTTCATCTAGGAGCTGTAGCCCATTTTGAAAATCCCACACAGGGATGCTATCATTTCATTGGAGACGTCTCATTCGACAGCAGTTGTAAATAGTTTGAACCTCCCTCTGGTTTGCCCTGGATGTCTGGAGAGAACCACAACGCTGGAAGGCAATTTATCTTCTGAATATTTGTCACATTTTCTCTGCAACTCACTTTGTCTTATTTCTTCAATATCTGGTATGTAAACGAACTTAGCAAGCAGGATTTCTACAAGGTTTTCATGTCAAGCTTCAAGACTTTTTATTATTTCTCCAGCGTTTTCAATACATTACGAGATCATTTTTACAGCATCAATGAAAAACTTGGAAACTATGACTGGACGGACGGTTGATTCTTTAATCAACCATTTGGTACACATACACCCAACTTCCAGGAAATGTTAGTTCGGTTTTAGTTGCTCTTTTTTGGAATGTAACACTTATTATTTAACAAAAATAAGTGGAAATTTTCAAAAGTAGCACTTCTGACAATCAAGTGACTGCAGTTTTTCAGATCACAAGAAAGACAGATTTAGATACCATGAACACGTTCATGGTAGCTAAATGCAAAACAGTAAAAGTGTGAAAATAATAGAACCACCACCCATCACTGTTATTAAACTATAACTTTAAAATTTCACTTGCCAACCTACTAACAGCATGACAGTTAATACCTTAATGTCTACTGTCATTGTGAAAAAATATATTTATCATTAAAAGAATTAGTTGCCCAATGATAATAACAATAATTGGTTATGTTTGCAAACCAAAAAAACAATTTTTATTAATTGTATAGATTTGCTGTTTAAACCATCCCTCTATTGGATCCTATAAATCATCAACAATGTGCTTATGCATCAAAATATGATTGCCTATGTTACTCTAATGGTGAAGTAAATATTTTGATATTGGGTATGTTTCTAAGGTTATGACTTTTTTAAACTGATTGATTTATAGCTACAAATAACAATGAAACTTTAATTACTGTTGATTTGTAATCACAATAAATCCCACCACCCTTGTGATTAAAACGTAAGTAATTATCCTTGTTTCCTAAATGTAGTTCCTACCTGAGCAGATAGCCTGACCAGTGAACTTGTTACGCTTGTGAAGTTCAATAAAAGCGGATACTGCTCTGCAGGAAAAATGCAGGTTTACTTGAAAGCTACGATTTAATTAGCGTTTAAGTAAATCTTACAGATAATATAATTCTAGCCCTAATGATCCAGTAAGTACATTATTTAAGTCTGTTTCAAGTAAAAGCAATTGCAAATAAAAATATCTGTATTTTTCTGTGTGTAAATACAGAAATACCTTACTTATTATCTTACTGATACCCATACTGATCCTCCCCTCATTGGAAACCCATCCTGTTTTTCACGTAGTCCCATCAGGCCTCCTGACGGTACATTACCTCTGTGTGTTTACTCAAAGGCTCTACGGCTTAGCGCTGCAGTGTGATACCCAGAAAGTGAGTTTTCTCACAGCTCATTAACATGAAATAATGCTGTTTGGCATACTAGTACAACACAGTGTTGGTGTGCCCTCAGAACAGCTGGCAGCTGGTTTCACAGCAAAACATCCTACAATATTGATAAAGAAACCCAAGAAGCCATTAGAGAGCCGTCCATCCATCGAGCTGAATGCTGTCACTTTCATGAACTCATAGAGGGTTTTTCAGAGATGACTGTTAGACAGCTGACCATAAGAGAAGTGTGGCTCACAGCCAAAACAAGAAGAATCCCCCACCCCAGTTGCACAATTATCAGAATGCCTGTAATAAAAGGCACTCCTAGTGGTAATTTAGCTAAACCATTTGATCCCAGTTGTGGTTTTATTGTCCCTGTTGTATAGAAACACAGATTAAATCTCATCTAATAATATCTGGACACATTTCAAGCTTTTCCAGATGTGTGGACAAAGCCCGGATGTCTTACTTCATGGACCGTTACAAACTTATAAACCTCATTTTACAATAATAAAATTTAAAAAGTTGAAATTCTAAAACTTACCTCTGCTTTACAGAGAGTCACGGCCAACAGAAGGAGTACAGCGACGCTTCTCCACATCTGGAAGCAAAAGGAGAAAGTGAGGTTTTGGTTTGGTGGATGAGAGAAACGGTACAACGAACGCGTCTTTTTTTTCTCTCCCCCGGTTTTCCAGAGCGAAAACTTGAGGAAAATCTTTTGTTCCCATACCGTTTAGATCAAACAACAAAGCCGTCCCGCTCAGGAAGGAAAAAGCGATGCTGGTCGGAGTATTTTATCCGGATGGAGTCGAGCTGGAGATCCGCGGGTCGAAGAAATTTGAGGAGAGCCGAGAAATTCCTGCCAGTCCGTCCGTCTCCTCCTCCTTCTCTCTCCGCTGCGGCCAATGGGAGCATCGGGAGCCCTGCGAGGAGGCAAGCAGAGAAAGCTGAGGAGAGGGTAAGGGGGGCAGCAGAGAAAACTGAGGGGGGCAGCAGAGAAACTGTGGACTCACTGGCGACTGCGTGGGTATTGTTCTCCGACTAATTTGGCCTGCATTAAACTGCGCATTATTTCTATTTCAATACTTCGCTGCAGATTGCTAAAGAAAGGAGAGGAGGAATCAATATTTAATGAGTACCAGAAAGCAGCTGATTGGAAAATAAAACCATTTGTTCGGATCAAAAGTTTGTTGAGCCTCACAGAAGTACTTCTCCTTTGGCAGGGAGATGTTTATGATTTACAACCCATTTAACTTTAACGCAAACGTGGTTCCAATTAAACCAGCCCAATAGGTTTCCAACCTATTTAACTTTAATGCAAATATGGTTCCAATTAAGCCAACCCAATAGATATAAAAAAGCAAGGCAGACTCATAATAGCGTAACACTGACAGGCTCAGATTTTGGTACGGGCAAAATGGCGCATTGCCCAAGGGGGCCTGTGGGCAACAAGGACCCTAAGGGGGAAACATATCAGTCATCTACACTCAACACCTTTTCTGTGGCTTATATGCCAGTTCAGTGGGGGAAGGTATATTGTCCACATCATTGTATCACAATTATGCAGTTCATTGCAGCTGGCTAATGAAGCTGCAGATTTTAAAATAGATTCAGATTTAGCTTAGCTGGTTTCTGTCACAAATGTTTTGTTTTTTTTGTACTTTGTGTTTAAAATCGTTTCCTTGTTTATGTTCTACAGGTTTTACCTTATTCTGTTAGGTTCTCTGTATTTGTTGTTCTAATGATGTTTGCATTTACTGTAGGATTCCTCTGTTTAGTTTGTTGGTTCGTTTTTGTTCTCTGCTCCTTTTACATTTGATTTTCTTAGTTCATTGGCAGATCTTCTCCTAATCTGAGAGTCTTTTCTGCCATGATGAGTGTTTTTATTGAAAAATGAAGAGAAATGCAAAATATGGGAAGCCAGAGTTGAACAAAAATAAACCATAACAAAAAGCCAACCAGGAAACAAGAGGAGAATGCAGTGAACCTGGGAAGTAACGAAAAGAACCAGTGAGGAGTGACTGAGAAAGAGGTGCTTAAGTACTGGGAGGTTGAATGCTGAAACAATGGACCTCAGCTAATTAGGTAAATGACTGCAGGTGTGAGGGGAGAGAGCAAAAACAGATTGGGGAGAGCGGGAGAGAGAGGAAGTGGCACTAAGAAATTAAACAGCAAAGCAACCTAAACATAATTAAACTAAAGTAAAAGTAAAGGGCAAAATAATCAAACTAGAATCACTAACAAAGGACTGAACTAAGGAACAAGACTTGTCTAACCAAAACAAGAAACAAATACACAAAAGAATAATGAAACTAGAATCAAACTACAAAACAACCTAAGATACCAGGATCTTAATACTCTTCAGCTTTTATTGTGGTAATTAATCTTCCTCCTTTAGTTTCCCTGCTGTCTTCCTCTCACAGCTTCTCCATTCACCACCTCAACTATCTACTCACCCCTGCATCACTTTTATCATTATTATCTCTATTAAGACACTCAGACTTCAATTTAGTCCAAGTCTCATATATCTGCTATTTTAAATAAATTAGAGCTTCTTAAAGCTATGAAAATGTATGTATGAGTATGAAAATGTACGTAGTTAATTTAATTATTAAATGTCCTAATTTTATTTGGGAATTTTAAATGTAAAGTTGCTGATTTTATTTGTGAGTGGAGTGGTTGTAGGTTTGACTTTGGTTGTGTTGCAAGAGGAGGCAGAGAAGGACAAGCAAGTGCTTAACATTTTTGTGAGAATGGCTGCAGTAAGTTTTTTTAATAATTTTTTTGTACATTTCAGTGTGATTTTACATGATGGGGAGAGAAGTGAAAGGAAACAGATTGCTTTCAACTTCTTCTTGTCACAAATTAAAACAAGAAAGTGTCGGTAAATTTAGAGTCTGATATCTTTCAAATCTACTGCAACATCCTCAAAGAGCTCACCTGTGTGTGACTTAATCTCAGTATAAATACAGCTACCAGAAAACTCCCCCACACTTTTTTTTGTCTTAATTTGAAAGTATGGAGCTGCTAAAAAAACTCCCATGACTCTAAGTGGAAGCACATGATTTGGTCAAGTGAGGCAAAGTCTGACCTTTCCTACAACAAGCACACAGAAACTTATATGTAAAGCAATGAAAGTCTATATTACTGTTCTGCTTTTCTTATCTTTGTCACAGCTTTCTAATGCTGTCAGGAATGTTCAAGAGAAAAAAACCCTTTAAATGATACATTATACAGATTAAGAAGAAATATTACAATGCAAATCCTGAATGAATTCCTCACGTCAACATAACAAAACAAAACCAGAACCATTTATATTAAGATGGGGAAAACCAACAATTATCACTTTGAATAAAGTTTAACACTTTGTCTACCTCAGTATCCAAACGTTTGTCTTTCACATGGGCAGTTTGACTTTTTCAAAGATTTTTTAAAATATATTTTTTAACTTTCTTGAATAGAAATGCCTTTAATTTAGCTGATGCTCAAATCTACCACCTTGAATTAAAATCAGTAGTATCAGGTGACTCAGATTTCTGGTTTTAGTGTTTGTAGATCCTTCTTTCTTCTAAATATATCTGTAGCATTAAATGTTTCAGCTTTTCTACAGGCAGCCACATCATTAATCTTTGAGTCAGCACTTGTCCTCTTCTGTCATCATATTTCAGTTAGATTTCTTTATAACCATAAAAATATATATATTAGTAAAATTACTTTTTAAAAAACCTCATAAACAAGAAGATTCATCCTCAGAGGTTCAAAGCCTGATTTCAGCGTTTCAGGGTTACACACCACCGCTGGTGATCATGCTCCAAAATGAGTAATTAGAGTAATTAGGACGAGCGTCCAAGGCAGAGAACGCAGCGGCACGCTGAAGTTTGAATATGAAAAAGAAAATGAATTATTTTTTGAACCGCAAGCCATCAATTACAGTATGACCTCATCCCCTCTCAGTTATTTTACACTCCATTTGTATGCACAATGTGTGTTCAGGGTGAATAATGATAAACCAATTCTCTTTTGTTATCTGACGTTAGTTTCGTGCTCTCGTGCACATATTATTGTTGATGGTTATTCTATTTTTTCTTCATACTGTCTCTCTCAATCATTAGCTGTGAGAAAAGGTTTCATTTCTAATTTTTATGCTTGCCTTCAGGAGTTGCCACACTAAAGTTCAAGACTGAATTAAAGCAGCAAGGCAAGACAGATACACTAAATGTATCATCATGGTAAGAAATTCAATTATGGAGATATGTATTTTTTGTCTTTAAGAAAATGCTTTTTCACTGTGTATCTAGGCACAGAACCTGAATCTAATTTTGAAATGGAGAGTACCACTGCAATGCCAAATCTAATATAACACAACAGATAAACGTCATGATCTGTGAGTGTTTGGGCTTTATTTAGGGTTGGTCTTTTTCATGTTTTATGTTATAAAGTCAGCTGAATTTTCACATCCCTAATTTAAAAATTAAAAGTAAAGAGAGCTGTCCAATTTCTTTCTTGAAATTCTGATAAGTTACATTTTTATACATTCTATTATTGAGTTGAATTAAAACAGTGTTGCAGGAAACAGAAAATACGACCCCCAACATATTTTATGTCTTTTTATAGTTGTGCTTTCACAGGGTTAGAAATGTCACCACCTTCTGTCTCTGATTTCTGACTTTTTTTTTTGAGCTTCCTGCCTTTGTGAGGCAAATGTTTACTTAGAACTTGCAGCCATCAAGCATTTTTGCCTTCCAGTATACTGCTTCACCTATCGTTGTTACATTTAGATCATTTTATAATTTGCTAAAGTCTAAATTATTTAGATGATAAAAACCTAGAACTTAATTTTTTTTATCAGTTTTATCTACAGCTATAAATTTCTTCTTTCCTTTTTCAGGATGGACAATAGCTTGGTTTCCCAATCTAAAATCCGTCCTCATTGTCTAAATTGAAATCACGCTGACTGCTGTCCAATGATAGGACTCACACAATGGTCTTTGGGAAATGTATTTTAGGATTCGGAGTTGGTGCTTTGTTCTGCTTTCTTGGTTTACTTTCTGTAATGTCTTAATTTTCAAGTTGACCTTTGTTTCTTTGTTGACGTTTACTTCCTGTTTTATCGTCGCCTCACCGGTTTTCTGTTTCTAATCAGTTTAATTTAATGTTTGCACTATGATGTTTATCTTGTTAGGTTTATACAGTTCCTGTTTTTTCATTGCGTTTGGGCTTCACAACCTTGCTGTGCTACCTCAGGCTGTCAAAGTTCTCACATCTTTCTGACTGTGTTTATGTCTGCTTGTATTGTCATAACAAAACTCAAAGTGCCCAGGCACATCAGATTCAGTGCCATGCAAAGTTATTGATACGACTTTAGATTCTTAAGTTTTGTTCTTTATTGGTATTTTATATGATTGTCCAACTCAAGTAAAATATGTTTGTCCATGAATGTTAATTACACTTGGACAATTCTTAGAATATGCATCAGTTATTTATTTTTAGACAAAGTTTTTCTGTGGTATATTTAATTTTTACGAGACAATTGCTATTTATTTGTTCTATTGTGCATTTTTACGTCTGTTTTTGCTTTCATTTGCCTGTCGCTGAGCTGCTGATACAATTGAATTTACCTACAGAGAGATAATAATGGATTCCATTTGTCATCAAAACATTTTCATATTCATTTTCAAACAGTCCTTATTCATTTATCTAGTATTAGTTGTAGAGCATTTATAGAGCATTATATGCAGTTTTTCCTGCTCTTTTTCTTTGGAAGACCCCCTGCCTTTGTTTTCCTAAATCTATAAATGTGAATAGGTGAGCATAAGACTGACATGACACTGTCATAAACATGACATAACATTTGTCATGAACATAAAGAAGTTTTTATGAATGTTTATGAATGTTGTCATGAAGCATCATTCGGTAAATAATGGCACTTTTAATGCAAAGTTGCTCTAAAAGTTGTATTAAAAGTCCATTAAAAGTGCCAACGTTGCATAATTTTGTGAATTGTAAGTTAATGCAAAGTTGGCATTTTTAGTAGACCTTCAATGCAACTTTTAGAGCAACTTTGCATTACGTGTCATTATTTACCGAATAACACTTCATGATAACTGTCATAAACATTCATAAAGACGTATTTATGTTCATGACAAATGAGTCATTCAGTTAGGAAACATCTCCTGAGAGAAGTAGAACAGAGAAGACAGAGTCTCAGCTCGTAGCTGCTCCAGAGGTTTCTCCTTGAACTTTACACAGCGCTGAGTGCCGGAGAACTTGGCCTGTCTTTGAGAATGTCTTGCCTGTCACTTTCCTGTCATCAACCTCTGTTTCCACACCTGCATGCACAAAAATGTGTTGCCCTAAGATGAACTTTCTCGCACCCTATCTACCTCTGCACGCTAACTCTGAACGCTAAATTAATTTTTTATCTCAATCTTGCTTTTTGTAAATAAAGTACATATTTGACCTGATTCGATGTGTGGAAAAGAGAAATATTTATGTACAGGAGATCTTATCAAATGCTCAGTGAGATGTTCAAAATTTGGAAAATTGTTTTCTAACCTCATCCTGATTTAAACTTTTCAACTTGTCTGCTGTGAAACTTGGCTAAGATAAAACCACACACAAGACTCTTGTCAGTTATGGGTATTCTGAAGACTGATTTTATTTAAGCACACTGGAATAGAGGGGCTAGATTAAAATGTATGGCAATGTTTTAAGTTTGTTGGGTTTTTTGAACACCATGTTATCAATGTAATATTTTTTCTTTCATCCATTTGAGTCTGAAACATGAAATCATGATGAGGTGCATTGAATTTTGTTATTATGTGACAAAATAGGCACCATATATAGCATACCTGTTCTTTAATGTTTGTTTATTAGATTAAAAACCAATTTTCTGTATAGATCATAAAAGTTATCATAGATTTGTGACGTTTTTCAGTTTGCTACATGATTTCTTTATTTACCATTTGTTGGCTCTTTCTCCTGATAGTCTCTTCAGCCTGCTGTGTTTCTTCTAACCGTTCCTTATCACGGTTAGAAGAAACGGTTATGTTCCTTTTAACACATGTGAGAGGACTTGTGATGTCATACCACATTCTGCCTCTCATTTCTTACATTTCTGTCTGAACTTCCTGCCTTTGTGATACCTTTTTGCCTTTGTGTGAATAAGGTTTGCTTGAGACCTTCAGTCATCAAACATTTCCTCCACGTCAAACATCACTTTCACCACTAGTCATTTGCAAACCTGGTGCATAACAATTGCTGATAAGCTTCACCTGCCAATAGAGTGGTTTTCCGGAACCCTGTGCTGTACAGAAAGCTCAGTATTTCCAGGTTTTTCTAGACTGAAATTACTTATTGTATTTGTTGTTCCTATAGAGTTGATTATGATTTACTAAGTCAGCCCCGAAATTTTTGACTCTGGCTTATGCACAAACATACAAAACAGGAATTTCAATCAAGCATGAAGCTAACAATAAATCAGTCCCACATCTTTCAGGCACAATTGAATTTAATACGCTGTACGACGCCACTGTGATAAGAGAGGTAGTTTAATCCTTATTCATTCCCATAAGCACTTAATAGGTTTTGTACTGAATAAGGAACAAGAGGAAAGCTATTTAGTTCAGAAGGCATGCTGTTGTTGAAATACACAAGCTAATTTTCTATCATCCAGCGTTTTTATAGAACACAAGAGGATTTTTGATGAGCTGTGGTTTCTTTTTTTTGTAGCCGTTTTTAAGATCTCAAAATCGCTCACATACTATAAACTCTCATCTATTATACATAAGAAAGAAGACAACTTTTAGTTGTTGTTTAGAGAAATATGTTACAAACAACATCAGCTTCTCTTGGTATTTTTGGCACCTTACAAATGTTTTTGAACCTCTTGTACCTTTCCATGTTTCATCATATTAAAAAAATGCAGTTTGACAAAGAATGGACAAAAACAGCACAGTCGTCAGATATGCAAACCTAGTGGAGATATTATCCAACTCATTTGTAGCTGTAAATGCGTTTTCGCAAAATGAACTGAGGATGATTGAATACACATGCTCAACTTGCTTTTCAAAGTTTTATTAGTAAAAATATTTGAAAATCCTCCTTCTCCTTCCACTTCTCAGTCAATACACTAAATCTTCCCCCAAAATACAAAACATTGTTTTTGTGATGTGGTTAAATGTGAGAAAGTTTGAAGAATTACATTTTGCAACACATTGTAAACAGTAGAAATATAAAATGTTCAAAAGTCAGTTTTCATGGAAAAAGTAGACTCAGTAAATTATTTCAAAAATGTTCCTACTTTTAATGTGCAGTTTGTCTTCTACACTGTGACTGAAAATAAGCAAATCAAGCAAAGAACGGTGCAACAATCTGGTTGCAGAGTGTGGACACAGACGATTACAGTACTTTGAAATACTTTTTTGTCAGCATCCCAGAGCCTGATATAGTGTTGTTTGTCTTCTGTGCCCTGCAAATGTTTCTTAAATATGATTGTTGAGTTGTCCACAGCCACTTTCTGGGGATTCCACATATTTTATGTCAGATTTATTTCTGAAATTCCTCTGTATCCCCAGCTTGCTTGCAGACACATTAAAGTTTTGGGTCAAAACTGAAGTTATTTAGAACAACTCATGATTTGATCCAAGTACATTAGATGGTTTAAAACTCAGAAATATTGCAACTGTGCTTAAGATTTATGTTTATGCATCTCTTAAAAGCGGCTTTAATAGCAATGCAGAAGTAGGGAGCTATGAGAAAACCGTGGACTTAACCAGAAGAGCTTGATTTTTATCAAAGATGATGTGTTTTATATTCTATTAGGCCATAGTAATGGTTTCAACAAATAAGTGAAAAATTTACTTTTTAGAACATTTAAATACTGTATCTATACTATGAAAGCTAACTATTTGGTGATTCTGAATTCCAAAATATGCATGCAAATTTGGAGATTAATAGCTGCGATCAAAATAATCAGCCTACTGAGGAAAGAAAAGTAGCAAGTACACCTTGGCCTAAAAATATGTTGTGGTTAATTTGTGCTTCTTTATTTTAGTCTCTGTGTCTTTGCTCTTTGCACGAGTAAGTGTTGGTTTCTTCCGGGCCTGTAACCTTTCTCTCACAAACTTCAACCTTGGTAGCACATAACTAATACAAGGCCTCAGCAAACCACAATCAACAATATGTTCTGATCGGGTTGGACACTCAGATCGGCCTCCGTTTGGGGGCTTTACATTGTTAACATGCTTTTTTTCAGACCAAATTAGCTGCATGATGGATGATTCTCTGGATGACATGGTCGTGAAAATAGCAACACGATAATTAATGCAACAGCATCTGTGTTCCCAGCCTACAGAAACTGGCATTTTTATTTATTTTTTTGTCCCAGTTACCGCAACCTTTTATGACAAATAAGGATTAAACATGCAAACACGGTTTTCTTTTTTGCAAAACGAGGGATGATTAAAGTTTCCTTGTAGTTTCTGCCAGCAAACATATACAGTCTCACACCAATGCAAAACTGGCACAGAAACAACACAACGCAATCAAGACATGTTCAGCCCATTGCAGTTTAGGCTCCTTTTGCTGATTTAAATTCATGCACAGAGGAAATGTGTATGTGGGAGAAACCGTGCAGTGTTCACCACACACAGCAGAGGTAGAGTAGCTGCTCTGATGTCTCTCTGTGTTCTGCCGGGGGCTTTCTAACAGGCATCTCAAATATTCACAAACATCCATCAATGCCTGTGAGGGTCAGAGACGAGATGCAGCCACTAAGACTCGCCCATACACACACATCCGTGCAATCAGTGGCTGCTGTGCTTCCTGAGATTTCAGTTATCAATGATTTTTATGTCTGGATTGTGGTTGCAAAAAGAGGCCCCCGTAACGTTATGCCAATAACGAGGAGTTTTAGTAATACTCCTCGTTATATAAGTTCGTATTGTGCATTCAGGTGATGGAAACATAGTTGTTGTGTTTGCACCAAAGTGTGAGAATCTGTGTGGTTGAACGTTGAGGCTTCCTCTGGTAGGTTCACGTGTGTAGGAGAGCCCTGCAGTAGAAGATAATAGGATTAAGGCTCCTTGGTCAAAGTGTAACATGAATAATATCTCTCTCTGCCTGCTGGATATGAGATGCGCAAAAAATTCGAAGACAGAGGAGAAGAGATAATAGATGCAATCAAATCAGCTAAACACTGCTACTCATTAGTTGGCTTATTTTCTGTCTTAACGGCAACTAACAAGATTATGCACATGTTTTTGAGTAAGAACCATCACTTTCTATTCAGTGATCTTATCTGAATGCTCTCAACCAGGATCCCAGTCATGGAAATCCATCTGAAAACAGATCCAATAAACAGAATAGACATAAATAAGTGTGGGAGGAGAACTTGGTGCAAACTCACACGTGTATTACATCAGACATTTGCAGAGAGATGAGTCTTCTTAGTCAACACTCACACTCAAGGGCACACTTTAAAACAAGTTTTCTGTTTGCCAGAGACAAGCAACCCACTGATGATAATCACTCTTTAAATAGAGCAACATTGGTTGTCAAGATCGTACTCACAACTTAGTGAAATAATTTAAGCATTACATTTTTTATTGAATTATTAACGGCACTCATGAAGAAGAGATTGTCACAACAGGAAAACTCCTCAAAATAGTTAGGAAGAGATTTATTGAGGCCATGACTGTTAGTTATTCATGAAGGGAGGCAATAAGAAAGCATTTTTTGAAAGAAATTTGCAGTTTGCCATAAGTAATGTAGGGGGCACTGCAGATATGTGGAAGTAGGTGATTGGATCAGAAGGCACAAAAATGTAATGTTCTGACCTACTAGTATATGTTGTTTGTAATTGTGGTTTCTTGCATATTTTTTTTCTCTCTCTGCAGGTCTAGAGGCAGACTTTTAGCAGAGACTTGTGTCCTCAATGCTTCTTTCTCTCTACTCCTTTTTCCTTTCCCTTTAAGCATTTTCTCCACCTTTCTTCTCTATCTTTCTCTCCTTTTTTCATCCCTGTGTAAATTATATTTGAAATAAACTCACCTGTATAAGCCTTTGATGAAAAAGTAAGACATGTAGTAAAACCGCAGTTACTGTTTTGTTAAACCACCTTTGGTCACAAATTACCTCAACATGTTCCTCTTCACAGGTCATTTTTCAAATGGATATCTCATTTCTATGGACTGCAACTTGCTACAATCTGATAATAAATGCTACGACAAAGATTTCTAATGGAAACCTGATGATGTGGGTGACTTTTGACTCAAGCCCCTGCAACACACGTGAGTTTCCTTTTCCTGTTCTTTGACATTTTCTGTGGGCTTTTTGTGAGACAGTATGTCTGTGTGGGCAATGAGTAAATGAGAAATGTACTGAATAGAAGCCACTTCTATAAAGGACTGACACTATCTCAAGTGTCTGTTCTTTTTAACCCATATCATAGCACTAGAGATTCATTGGAGCTTTACTAGAGGATTATTGTGCACAAAGACATACAGGTGACTGAAGCTGACCTTTACATTTTATCTTCTAGCTTCTTAAAGACCATCTCCTTCGTGGTTACACATTTTAGGAATCCTACAAAGAGAACAGATACCCAGGGTTTAGCTCATTGTCAGGTGCAGTGTAATAAAACCTCACACACATCAATACATTCTTGAAACTATTTCATGTTTCTTATCTGCTCTTGAATTTCCTAAGCTTGGCGAAACTGTTGTTTCTGATGTCTTTCAACCTACTGCTTTATGTAGTCAAACAGGTACTACTTCAGTAATGTTTTTTAAATTATTCGTAATGTCTGATGGTAATTAGGCCTGAGTGTGGCAACCGAAACTGAAAAAGAAAATTTAGTTGCAACACTTGTTAAAGATGCAGTAGGTAAATTATAAAAATATTTACATATTTGTTGAAATTTTCACAACACAAAAAGTGTAGCTCCTCTGCCCCTTCCCTGTAATCCTGCTGTCATGTGCAAACCACTTGTGGTGGCCATTTATGTAATGTTTGCAACTTGTAATTTCTATTAATTTAGTTTTTTATTTTTGGAAAGTTAGAATTAAGTCTGTAGTTAATTTGTAAATTAGAATAGATTATGTTGGTAATTGGTTAGCCCCTCCCATTAATTTAGGTAATCAAAAACACACCGGGTGCTTGGTGGAGGCATTGTTTTGCAAATATCTGGTGTGTACGGGAGGGTTGGTAAATGATTTTTTGACCATTTCATTTCACTTACATTTCATTTCACTTTCAATTTGACCTTTTATTTTGCACTTTTTACTTGAAACGCCATGTTAAGTTTAATTTCATTTTCGACTAAGATGTAGGACATTTTTTGATATTTATTTTGTTACTAATTTTATAAGAAATAAAGAATCTATTTTCGCAAACAAATGAAGAGGAAGTGCGTTCAAATCAAAACCCACCTGTTAACACACACGGCCTTAGTTGGAGTATTGGAAGCTAGAAGGCCGCGACAACACTGCTTGGTCAGAAACAACCAATCAGAGCCAGTATCCGAATCTTAGCACTGTCAAACAAGCTAGTGTAAGCGCTGCTTAAGATTGCCAGTTTGCTGCAGCAGCTGTGTTGATGGTGCAGAAACAACTTAGCATTACAGGAAAACTGTCTTTGGTGGCCATCTTTGCCAGGTTGCACAGTCACAGTAAACTCCACTATCAGGAAGGAGGCGAAGGGAAACAGAGAACAAGGGTCAGGGTGTGAGCAGTGTGTATATGAGCATGATTGACAGGGCTAAGATCCTCCTCCTTTGTGCAGATGGCAGCAGGATCACAGGGAGAAGGCTTTGTTTTCACAGATTACGTGTTTCATTTAATACTGTCATAACAAATGGAAATAAACAAAAAAAAACATACTTTTTAAATAAAAGTTACCCAAAACCTTTAAGGATTTAATATTATCACATATGAACATGTTGGTTTGGATAATTTTGTATTTGATTGAATTATCTGTATTTGATGTAAATATTTTTTGTACAGAAAAACTCGCTCTTGGCACAAAAGCAACCAGTTTCTCCATGTGGAATGCCTGAAATACACATTACACAGGGGCATACCAGTCATCTGTCAAAGAGAAAAACAACTTACTCTTACCAAATCCCTGATTCATCCCCAAAACACCAAGTGCAATTTACCCCGATGGGTCCCAGGCTGGTCATAATGAGTCCATGCAGGATGAAAACCTGTCAGCTTCTGCTGGATTTACATGATGATGTTGTGAAAAGTATTTTGTCCATCAGTGCTATTAAAATTTTAGCATTAAGTCTTGTCAAATCAATTTAAAAGTAAAAGTAACAAAATATGTGAAAATATAATCCAGAAGATCAGTCGTCGGTGCAGTCAGTCCATCTGTTCAGTCAACAGATCCAAAGAGAAAAACAATTTGAAAATGTTTCCATCTGCGTGTTTGTTTGTCCCTCAGGCCTCTTCGACAGTTTGCCAGTGAATGTTAAATGATTCAGAAATGAAACTATTGTGGTCAGATGATCGACCTCTTTGGCGTGACCTCAGCCTCTCGTGTTTAGAAAAAGTTGAAAAGTAGCATGCGAGCTAAGATTAAACATTATGACGTGGAACAGTTTCAACTCTTAGAAGATGGGACAGACTTGGTCCTTATTGAAACATCTTGGAGAATAATTCAAAACATGCCGTCAAGGCAACAGACTGGCTGAAGAAAACTTAAGATCCTGGAGAGACCAAGCATTTTTGTAGACATCAATCCTACAGAAAATGTATGGATGCAGCTAAAACTTTGACTTACTCAGTGACTGTGAAGAAATGTAAAGGATTTAAAGTTAAAGGTTAGCAACTACAGATAGTTTCTTACTGCTTGTGTTTTCCAATAAAGTGTTATTTACCTAATGTCTGCTTAGGTAAAGGGATCAAATGCTTATTTAACTCGGCGCCAGCACTGTTTGTTTATGTCTTTGTATGTCAGCCATTTTATCAAATCATCAAGGAATGAAATGAATAGTTTTCCCTGTGTATAATGGATTCTATAAAACTGGTAACTAAAACCAGAAGAGAACAAAATGTGACCAAACGCTCATCATGAGCACAACTTGTGTGGTCCATTACTTTAGCAAAGGTGCCTTTTTCCTAGCAAGCAACGTCGAAAGGGGATCTAACAAAGCTGGGCAGATATCTACTGTGTAATATCTAAATTTGCACAAATTTACCAGCCTCAATTATTTGGTTTTTTTTAATAAATCCTTGCAAGACTATACATCAAATCTATCAAAACAGAGAATGCTCCATCATAAAATGCAAGTTTGTCATCAAGCATGCTAATCTTTGAGTGATTCAAATTATATTTTTCCTTTCCTTCATTCTTATTTAGTTGCTTAATACATAAGATTTTTTTTTTTTGCTGTGTGAAAAGTCACACTTGTCGATGCTCGAATAACTTTCGCACTACTCTACATTTGGTTTGCTTTACATTCCCACTATTAAGTATTTGAGGAACAAAATGAAGACAGTCTGACACCACGTTTGGCCAAGCCATGTAAACGATTTTACAATATAAACCACCTTTCACACAACTTACAGCTGCAAACCTATGCAGAAATGCATACCCACATGTCATGGTTCACACTCTTGTAACTTCACGTTGCTTCACCAGGTACCACAGTTTGCCATTTCCCACAGGACGTCTAATTGTGTGACAGAAAGGCATCAGAGAAGAAATTCAGATTTGATGAGGAAACTTCCTAACGTAGGTATTAGGAACTGAAACAGATGTAGTTTTTAAAGCCTCACCTCTGGGATGCAAAGTGGAACAGAAGTGCAGGTTTTCAAAATTATCTAAAAGAGTTGGACAAGAAAACAAACACTGCTAATCATTTGAATCAGGCTCTTGAAATCTCCATCATCACCTGGTCTTAGTGGTTGTAACGTGGTGTGATAAAATTCAAATCAGCTCTGATGTCTCCCACATCTTTTTGAGGCTAGACTCCAGCTATGTGGTTGCTCAGCACGTGAATTTTATTTTTATGCCTAAAAATAATCTTTCTGAACAATTAACTCCAATTTTGTTTAGCAGAAAAAAACAAACATCAAAATCTAAATGATTTAGTTCTGTTTTTAGTTATTTTTAAAGAACTGTTCACATGATTCGAACATGACTTTACCTCAACCCTGACAAGGTTATACGTGCAGCTTTGACTTAAGCTCAGCCAAACAGCAACTAACCACTTCCTTTTCGCAGCACCTCCTCTGCAACAACATTTAAGGCAGGCAGTAATGTTCCAGCTAGTCTCTCATTGTCTGATGGTCATCATGTTCCGCCTGAAGCAAGCTGCTCTGCTCTTCAGTCAGCTGTTACAGACAACCTACGTATTTGCAGGTATAGAGATTATTTCTATTTGTTATGCAAGATTCTTAATTAAGTTGTCCTGTTAATTTATTTTTCTTCCCTTCAATGTCAGCACTCGCTGCAACGGGCCACTACAATGTGTTGGTGTCCAGAGGAGACTCGGTCCTGCTCACTTGCAATATATCTAACGAAAATACAACAATGATCAAATGGACCAAAGAGGGATGGTTTTTTATACACTCCTTCTCCAGTAATCAAACTGTTTCAAATTTCTCCTTTCACAGACTGAGAATAGACACAAACATACCTTTTACACTCAGTATTGATAATGCTCAGCTTGATGATGCAGGACTTTATACTTGTCATATAACTGAGAAAAAAGGCTTTCACAACATGTCATGGACCGTAACAGTTCTTGAAAATCCAAACGGTATGTAAGCATTTACTGACCCATTTCTGTAACACACACTGTGATATTTAAAATTTAATCTGTGTGCCATGTTGATTGTCTTTTTTAGGAACCAGTTCACCACAATACATTATATTCACACTACCATCTGCCTTTGGATTGATTTTATGTTGTTCAGCATTAACTGTCTGCCTCTGCAGGTGAGTGATATTTGATTCTAGATTTGCAACAAGCATATGAATTTAACCTTGTTTTGTTTTCCTAAAGAGTTACAAGCATTACTGGCACAGCTGATGTCACTATAATGATCATATATATATATATATATATATATATATATATATATATACACACAATAAAACCAAAGGGAACCAGAGTCAAACAAAAACAGGAATCCAGACCAGAAAGCCAACAGGATAAAATAACAGAATCTACCAACAAATCTTCAATATATATATATATATATTTATATATATATTTAAATTATATATTTATATTTATATATATTTATATAAGTATATTTATATAAGTAATGTAATTTCCTTTGACCCATCCTGGTTGTTCACCAGATAATTTGGATGTTAAAATTATTAAATTATTTAACTTTTTTAAAATGTATCTATTTAGTTTTTTTTACAAAGACTTCTCAGAAGCAGACAAAACCAAAACTACCATTTCTGAAAATTATGATGTTGGTGGGTCTCTTCTATTTAGGCAAATAACACCTAAAAAACTGCATTGACATAAGGTGCAATTATGTGAACATGAAGGCCCTAAAATGTTGTACATGACGATAATGGAACAAGGACTGCAAGAAAAAACATTAAGAAACTATTTTAACATAGATTTCTCTTTCTTTATTTTGTATTTGTTGTGTTTCTTCATGACATCTCACTCGGAACATCTCGGATGCGTATTGTTTTTCATATTATTCTCATTGCATAGGATATATATTGAAAATATATCAAATATAAATATCTTTTTTTAAATACCTTTTTTTGAATTATCTATTAACATTTCATTTTCTTGCCTTTGTCAAAGCTCTTCATTGACTCACATAAACATATAACTGATATAAACTGAAATTATTTTATGTTTAATATTTGTTTCTGGCTGACTGTAAAAACATTGCGTCATATTTCTTGAACGTTTTAAAAACACAGAATATTTTCACTACATTCACCACAAAAAACAGCTTTGGTCTTATGATTTTGGTGAGTCTGCATCTTGTAAGGTACTTTTCAAAATCAGAATATGGCTAATTTGATTATTTTTCCTGAGATTACTAAAAAGTATTTCTTGTCCAACACTAGAAATTATACAGCTGCTCCTTGGTAATATCAGAATTAATGTATTTAAGATTAGAGTATTACATCACACCAATAATAAAACCAATACAGCAGTATGGGCTTACTGGAAAATATCTTGAATACGTCATTAAGGGTTATTTATGTACTTTTAACATGACAAACAATTGTCACATGATCTAATTATGGAATGGCATGTGTAGCTGAGCAAACAAGATGTTAATATAATTAAAAGGAAGACAACTAGAAGACTCATTTTGAAGTTATAATTTGAAAAATAGGTTCATAACAGGTTAAACGGACAATTTCACCTTTAAAGACCATGTGGTGGGATTTGGGTAACATTTACCTCAGTAGCTTTTTAGAAAAAATAACTTTTAGGAGTATTTTTTCTGTACTTCACTTTTTTTTCTTTTACTTGAGTAATATATAAGTTATATAAAAGTAACTTTACTGTCAGGTACAATTCCTGGCTACTCCAATCAGCTCTTTTGAATGTCGCTGAATGACATGTGTAAACATTAATTAAAAAAGCTTCAGACATAAATGTCTGGTGAGACTTTTGGTTTGAAAACAAATGTTATTATCCTGTTATTTTCTGTCTCCTGAGCCTGATGTTCCTTTTGAAGATCAAATAAAGCTACATGTCATGATTTAGGTTTGATGGTGGATCCAAATCCAGAGAGGAGAGACGGAGACAGCTTTTAGATGAAGAATCTTTAGTAAAAAAATGCTAAAAAAAACAACAACCCTACAATAAAACCAAAGGGAACCAGAGTCAAACAAAAACAGGAATCCAGACCAGAAAGCCAACAGGATAAAATAACAGAATCTACCAACAAATCTTCAA
>CAEGAF010183242.1:0-22139 GCA_903067075.1 Micropoecilia bifurca
TGGTAGGGTGTGTTAGGAAAATTGTCCCCACATGGTATTATACACATGTACACACACACACACACACACACACACACACACACACACACACACACACACACACACACACACACGAAGTATTACACAACAGTTTTTAACACATATTTCCTCCAGATATAGTTGGTATTTTTTGTTGGAATTCAACATAAAGACATGCGAATATCACTCAAGCCTAGTTAATGAACTTTACCTAGTGCTAACATTAGTTAGCATAATATGCTACCGGGGATCGCGGCAGACAAAATATCCTCTTGAGACCCGAAGAAAAAAAGTGTCTTCCAATTTCTGTTTTTTTGTGATTTCCTACCTATGTAGGCCAAAATGAACATCTTAGCATTTAATTTTTTTTTAAATATTTTTTTATTAAAATTTTACAGCATGTCCATTGTAGTGGACGTCAGGACTATTTCAGTCTAAATTATGACAGAATTCAAGAAAATGGAACAATATACAGATTATTGATTAATGAATCACATTAACCCAACAAGAGGTCAAATTGGAAAAATACATTTAATGATCAGAAGTTATCCATTTCTAGTTGCAGTCTATTGCTTGTTACTTGAAATAAAAACTAAAAATGGCTGCAAACTGCAGGGGTGTCGCTAAACACTATTGCCCAAAAAATGAAGAGTTTATTTATTTTTACTTAATTAATTGTTTATTTTTTATTTATTTTGAACATGATTGAAGTATAAAATTACACACAATGAACAAGGACTTTCTTCAGAATATCATCAAATGTGGCCTGTTGGCTTTGAGAGTCAAAATCTTCTGGACTAAAAAATCAAACGTAATTAGCAGTAAAATGATGGGGAATAAGTTCTGAAAACTTCTCAAAGGTCTTCCAGCAACTGGAACCATTTTGATGAACCAAAGAATACCAAAGCCACACCAATTACCAGAAGATGGGCCACTGAACAGAAGGGGCCATCTTAGCTGACTGTCACAAAGTGGTTTGATGATAAACCTGCGGTGATGGCCTCCATCATTTATGGGAAAGATCTAAACAATATTTTCAGTTGATGGTCAAATAAAGAAAGAAACTTGTGTCCATGATCTTTAGGACCAAATGTTGGTCATAGAGATCCAACATTTGGGTCTTTATGACCAAATGTTGAGCTTTCATCGAATGTTGACCAGAACCAAGAAATGGACATTCCCATCACAGATGCCTGGCCCTAGACAAACATACAAATTAATCCTGGTCCATCTAGCAGAGTGACTTTCCTGCTCTCTCTGGCTCTGATGGTGCATTCACACCAAACATGTTTTGAACATCAGGCCCATCTGGTTTACATTCAAAGTCTATGTGGAGGCGCGTTGAGGGCCATGGAGGAGCGTTTCGAGCGTCTAGCGCGGTGCGATTTGAACCGTTTGGACAGTTTTTATGACGTTCCACATAGACTGTGAATGTAAACCAGATACACTTGATGCTCAAAACCTTTTTAGTATAAATGCACCAAAAGTGCACGTGTCAAAAATGAAGTGTCAAGTGTGTTTTTGACATGTGTAACGTGTTTGGTGAGAACGCACCATGAGTCTGTCTCTTCATCAGATTGTCCTGGATCTGATGAAGTTCCCTAACAGAGGCTGATATTTATTATCCTCATCTTCATCTGACAACTCCAGATCTGAATCTCCCTCTACTATCTTGTGTAGAATCATGTTTCACTTCTTCCTCCTACAACAATGTGGAGTCATTAAATACACTAAAATGGTCCTGATGTCCATTATAATTGACATTCAGAAAAGTACTGTAATTTCTAAACAGAAATTATTGTTTTCACTGGTCAAAATATTATTATTGGTATTTAATTAACAGGAATATAAATAATTATCTTGGCTAAAATAACAAAAGAAAAAAATATTTGACTCGTCTACCCTCTTTCCATAAAATGTGGTTTCTGGCAGGTCAGCCATTTTGATTTAGGAAAAAAAGGGACTTCCCGGTATGCAAACCTATCACATGACACATCCCTGGAAAGCCCAGGATGTCCTCTAAAGAGTACTGTAGGGCTAGAAAGTGTAACTCAAAGTATGAACAAAAAATAAGCTTCAACAAAATGTCCATTATAATGGACATAAGTCTATGGGCCGGGTCTCAGGAATATGTGACTGTCGTCATACGTTGTGTCAGATTTCTTCTTTGAAACACTCAGTGGACACTCTAGTAGCTGCTAAACGGTGTCATTTTGTGAACATTACTTACCTTTAACATTCTGTGTCCGTCACCAAAGCCCTACAGTTCGGGACAGAGGTCTGAGATCTCAGGGAGTCATCCGCTTTAGTCAGCGCTAACCAATCGGAACACATCTTACATTGCTAAGCCCCACCCAGAATGTTCATGTAAGCTTCCCCAAAGCAAATAAAGCTGTATAAGCAAGAAAATAATTTCAACCAAAAAAAAGATAGACTCAACCAAAAAAAAATAGACTCAACCAAAAGAAAAAAGTTTCAACCAAAAAAAATACACTCAACCAAAAAAAAGAGATTCAATCAAAAAATTAGTTACTTCAATCAAAAAAAAAAATCTTTGAAAGTGTTTTTGTTTCATAAAAAAATATTTTTATGATTAAATAGTTTTTATGACTTTTTTTTTTGTTTGAGATTATTTTTTTTGGTTGAGTAATTGTGAAACAAATCTAACTCCATATATCTCTCCCCACGAGCAACAGTGAAAAACAAAATAGTATTTTTTGCTATATCGATTAACTGCTCTATGCTGTAGGTGGGTATGTGTTGTTTGCTGCTGAGCATAATCATTTGTTGATAAAACAAACATTATTTTTAGATAACTTCTGTTAAAATCATTTGAAGGCACAGAATCAGTCCACATTCTCAGAGGAGAAAGACTCACCTGGTATAAATTACATTATTTTGGAGTGCCATAGTCACTAACACTGTACATTAAATTATGGAATAATGTAAATATATTGTTAAATAAAACACTGTAAAAGTGTGTCTGTTCATCAATTTCAATATAAAAATGATTAGAATAATTTCTATCAAATAAAACTTTGAGCTCTCTATTCAGAAATGCCCCAAAACAATTAAATAATGACATCAAATGTTAGAAACTCTGTCTTTTAGTAATTTCTTTGAATGCCAAATATATTAATGTGTGTGAGAAAATGTGTCAATGGTAATTATTAACTTAAAATACTTTGTAAAACTGCACTTCATAAAGTTCGGTCCATTCACTTGTATTACCTTACTGGTAGAGATGCCACATTCAGTATGGCAGACACAGTTACGTATCGCAGCAACGGGCCGACCCGCTCCAGCGTCTACGTATTAATGTCTATGGGACAATTCCAAGGGTGCCTAACCGACAGGGGGCCCTCCACAATTTTTGTTTATTTTTCTTGTATAGAAACTAGAAAAAATAAATATAGCCCTATCAATTACAAAATTAATCATATTATGATTTTTAGCAGTAAAAATCAAATGGTGCCACTCCCAGACCAAAAAGCACACATTGATATTTGCACTGAACTCCCCCTGGATCTGCATGAAATGGTTAGTTATTGCCTGGAGCGCTTGACGGTTACAGTGTTCAGCAGCAATCTGTAGAGTACAAGAATGGCTATGGCAGTTATTATGCTGCTAAGAAAAAATATAAAGACTGGTTTTAAAAAAAAATAGAAAAATAAGAGAGATAAAAAGACAAGAGTGTCAATTTATAACCCAGTTTTTCTCCAAGAGGTGGGTAGACTGTGAGATTATGAACCATTTAGCATAGTTAGCTAAGACCCATAATCGTTTCCCCAATAGACTAAAGCTTTCCTCCATTTTCACTAGCATTTATTGAACAAAGGAAAATGATTACCAACATATTCAAATATTTAACTGTTACCTTTACCTTTTATCACACACAATAGATGAGACTGTCAGCAGCAGCTCTAACCCACATCCCTCCTTACCTGTCCTCTCCTAGTGAAATTAAAGGTGCAGTATGTAACTTTAAAAAAAATCTTTTACATATTTGTTTAAACTGTCATCATGTTGTGACAGTATGTTATAGAGATAATCTGTGAAAAAAAATCATCTGCTCATCTGCTTTCTCACACTGCTATCTACAAACAACCAATCAGAGGCAGAAGGTGGATTTTAGCGCTGTCAATCACAATCTCATGTGGTTGCTCATCCTCCCTCCCCTTACTCTGTGCTATGCTGTAGCTAGAAATAATGATAAGTTGTTTCTCCACCATTAACACTCCCATTTAGCAGTGAGTGAATGAGTTGATTGACAGCACTAAGATCCTCCTCCTTTTAATTCATGTAAAGCACTTTGAATTGCCTTGTTGCTGAAAATGTGCTATATAAATAAAAATGGCCTTACCTCTTGGTTCCGATTGGCTGTTTTTGGCCAGAACGTTGCATTACTTTAGCCAGTAATAGTAGTTCAGAGAGGAGGTGGAGGACATTGATCTTTTCACAGATTATCTGTCATAGTGCCAGCTATAATATGGAAAAAACATATTTTTTGATTAAAGTTATGTACTGCAGTTTGAATAAAATGCAACTATATAGCAATTTTTGAGAAGTCTAGATTGCTTCATGTGTATTTTGCACGTTGCCTATGACTGTTGCTCGTGGGAAGAGACCTTTCAGTAAGCTAAAACTAATAGAAAAATGTAAGCTACCTACTTTGCATACTGTATGCAGACTGTTTCATGTACAATTCACAAGCAGTAAATATTGTGCTATATTAGTATTGAACTAAAAAAATTAAGGAATTTGCAAGCTTTTAAAATTGTGACCCTTTTGATGGGTCAGATAGACTTGAAAATTGTAAGAGCAACTATGAAGGGGGTGGAGGGAATTTTTTTTTTTGTCATGGGGTCCAAGATTCCTGGCAGCTCCCATGACCCAAAATGACAAGAATACAAGTATATTTGTGTGATTGTAATTAAATTTAGGCAGTGAAGACTTAACTGTAATTTTATTCAAACTAAATTGTACAAAATTTGCAATTTTCAAAATTTCTATGCTAATCATAACTGATTAAACACCAATTGTCATCTCCAAGCCAGATTCCCCATGGAGCAAAGATATACTGAGTTGTTCGGTCAACTCAGACGTACAGATTTACATAAAAGAGGTACCAAAGAAAGTACAAAATGGCTCTTTGAAATCAAATAGCCATGTTACTCTTTGGAATCAGAGCATTTAATCTGTCATAGTGGTGGTAGAATTGTGCTGGGTGAGGTTGGTTCACAGTCAGTGAACCAAGTGTTAAAAATATGAATAGAATAATGAAGATGGAGGAATCCATTTAAATTCAACTTTGCATCAACTGAATAATGGACATATTTTTAAGACTATTATTTAGTTTGCGTAATGGTCTTCCTAAAACCCTGTTCTCTGTTTGAAATTTGCAATATCTAGAAGGGAGTTATGTAAGAGGAATCCACCAGATTAAAGAAATCTTAGTGATTCAACCAAAGCAAGTGGTCAAATGTCAAGCTAGAAGTATACCAGAAGTTTGCTTTTTAAAAAGCTTGTGGAAGATGAGCAACTCAATAGAAGACATTTAAATAGGTATTATTTATGGCATATATTTTAACATTTATTTATCATTTTCAGCACTATTAGATCAGAGAAAATTATTTATTCATTCAATTGTTCATCCAGTTTGTTGGCTATAATTAATTTAAAGTGTTTGTTTTAGAATTATGTTATTCTATTAATTCTAAGAGGTCCATAATCATTATTTGAATATTTGTAAACGTCTGTTGGGACTGATACTGTCTGTCTGTCTAAAACTGTCTGAGTATACAGATTTGTTGGTTCTTCTACCTCTTCCAGGATGAAGAGTACCACAATGGAGAAGAAGACAGTTTTTGTGGCAGTATTCAGTTGGTTGATCTGCCCTTGTGTCTGGCTGCTGCTCAGAAATTGGTGGAGTATATTAAGTTCAATTTCATGGAGAGTGACACAGCTCTCTCAGCTACAAGCTCCAGTTGTAGAAAAGGACTTGATGTCGAAGTTCATGCTGTTTCCTTCAGAAAAAGTGAGGACGATGCTGTTGAATTTGGCCTGAGCTTTGGGGATATCCCTATTTTTGGGGATCCTGATATCAGAAAAAAAGGCTCTTCAAGGAAAAAGAGAGAGCAGGGCCCCATCGTTGACGTGGGCTGCATCTGGGTAACGGAGGTGAAAAAGAAAAGCCCAGCAGCCTGTTGTAGGGGTATCAAACTCAGAGATGAATTGCTGTCAGTAAATGGACAACTGATGGTGGGAGTTAATGTCAGTGGAGCCAGGTAAGATGACATTAGTAATACCCTGTTACTTCCCTGTTTGACTCTCCATTCTCTTCATGTCTCCTTGCTGTGTTTTTTTCCCTCGTTTTGGTTAGGGTTTTTTGTTCTGCTCTAGCTCCTTGTGATTTTCATAAGTTTTTTGTTCATCATTTTTATTTAAAGTCCTCCATTTGCAAGCTCCCTCTTACATTCTGCATTTGGGTCCACTATAAACCTACAACACAACATGACGACAAGAGAATATAGACACATATGCACCTACAATGATAAAGGGAGAAAGATGAAAATTAAATTAAGACCAATCACACCATAGTTTCACTTGCAGAAGGGTACAAAAAGTTCAGGGGTGTTTGTAAAAAGAAGGGACAGACATCATGAGCACACCTCAAATTGTGCCCAATCACGGTTATGCTTGAGACTGTAGGAAGTACTACATTTTTCAGTTTTTGTGCTTTCTCTTTTACTTTAAAGTTATAGTTTTCAAAATTCAAGTCAAAAACACAACATAAACCCCCACTAAAATCTGAGTTTCAAATGGGAAAGTCAAAGCTTTTTTTTTTAGAACTGTTAATCATTAAACCAGCTGCACTGTGAAACTTGTAAAATATCTACAGGATATGTAAACATGTTTTTTGTGTTTGAATGCATAATGAGGAGTAAATTAATGTGTCATCTACTTGTATTGTTAACCCATCAAAACCCATCAACCATCCATTTTCTGTTCACCCTTGTCCCTAGTGGGGTTGGGAGGGCTACTGGTGTCTATCTCCAGCTAACATTCCTGGCGAGAGGCATGGTCAGTCTGGACAGGTCACCAAGTAAATTCCAAATTTATCTGTTTTCAAACTAGCAACTAGAACAAATTTCAATTGGGTGTGACTTCATTCCTGGCTCAGAGCTTTGCTTCGAAGACAAACAGCATTTAAATTTAAATTTATAAGAGAAAAAAATTACAATCACATTTTGGTTAGCATGAACCTTGGTGTGTCTGACTGAAAGATTTGAGAAGAATACACAGATTCTGGATTTCCTCTCAGAACCCTCTCAGGATTATTTTTAAATTATTTTGCAAGATTATTTGCCCATTGGTGTGTAGTTCTATGTATAGAAAACCCATTTAATTGCATCCTTTCATGCAGCTGCCATAGTCATTAACACTAAAGGCAAAACTGAAACTGGTGCAGATAACCAGCCATATATAGAGGGCCACATCCTAATTGTCAAAAGCTCTTGACACATCCTGGTGTCCTTGACATTATAATCACATTATAGTTGAACAATAGGAAATAATACACTGGAAAATCTATTACTACAAAGAGTTTAACAACACTTTCACACTGAAATGAAGCTGTTCAAATTTTTTTGCAATGCTGCCCAGTTTGAGTGCTTATGCAGATTGTGAAATGGTCGCAATCCAGTCTGAAGGGTGCCTGTCAGAGAGTTAGGCAGACAGAGGCAGCACAGCAAGAGTTAATTCCTTTTTTGTGTGGGGTGATATAGTGATTATTAACAGAAGAATATTTGGTGTAGACATCATTGATGTTTCTGTATCCTGAGCACTTTTGTCCATTATATAAACCACGTTTAGATTAAATATTTGGCTAGCTGGTGGTGGTGCTGCATGCTCACTTTAGTTAGTTGTTTACAGGGAACTTTACTTGAAAATGAATGGTTTTATTAATATGTAATGTGTTTGGAAATAACAGAATAGAATAGTTTTGTAGATACTAAGTCTGTTTTTTTTACAGCTACCTGGTTGATCAGTGCTGGAATGGCGGTTGCATTTATTTGATCCTTCTGCGTCGCATCAAGCGAAAAGCCCCTCTCCCTCCTTGTGTCAAGGAAAGTTTCACTATTCCTAACAAGATGGATCACTGTCAAACCCAGCAGGACATAACTGATTTTGAAGTGGTGAGCTGCAAACGTACACGCAAACTTGGGGTGATATCACTATCATCTAACCAAGGCTACAGGAAAAGGACTGCATCACAGATCAAAACCAGAGATCAGTACTCCCTTTTAAATACTGATGAAGAAGTCTGTTGTTCTCTAGAAGACTGCAGCCCAGATTTGTCTCCTCAGACAAGAACTATTCATTCATACAATGAATCTGCTGGAACTCTGCCGGGGAGAAGTCACAGTCAGATGTTGGAATGCAAAATGCAATCCTTCGCTAGTGAAGCTACTACCCAGGTGAGACTCTCCGGATACAACAACAGGCGCTTAAATTCCATAACAAAAGTATGTTTGTATCTTTTTTTTATTTCTTTCTCACTGTTTGTTCAATGTCACGTGCTGTTTTTATTTTTTTAATTATGTAAAGCACCTTGAAATGCCTTGCTGCTGAAATGTGCTATACATATGAAATTTTATTGATTGATTGGTTCCAATTTGCAGGTCTTCAGTGTGCTCTTGCCACTTATTACGAACCTGGAGCCCTGGCAGGTAAAACCTGAGGAAATGTTTCCAGAAGAGGTCAACTAACACTTGACTAAATCTCCATCTCCTCCGAATAGTAATCTCTACTTCTGGGTATTTAACTTGAAGAAGAGATGGATCTAGCCGCCCCATCAATAAGATGTTAGGAGTGATAGGATCTGGGTCAGCTACATTTGTTGAAACATAACCGAGTGATTTGGAATGAAGTATTCCTTCAACCTCCACCAAAAGTATGCGCAGGACCTCTTTAGTGGGTAAAGTAGTTGTCTTGCGATCAGAAGGTTGTAGATTTGATTCCAGCTTCCTCCTGCCACATGTCAATGTGCCCTTGGGCAAGGCACTTAACCCCAAATTCCCTACCAATCTGTGGATTAGTGTATAAATGTGTGAGCGTTTGTGAGTGTGAATGGGTGAATGTGACTCTAGTGCAGTGGTTCGTAACCTGGTTCGGTCGAACCCCAGGGGTTTGATGAGTCAACCCCACGGGTTCGGCGGAGCCTCTGCCGCAGAGGTAAAGACACACTTGTGTAAAGTCGTGCTGACGCCCCGCTTTGCCATCACTTGCTGCAGAGGATCACGTTACATTGCTTAGCCAATCAGTGCTGCGGAGGAGCCATGATTGAAGGAGCTTCACTCTCAGCAGGGATTTGAACTTGTGTCTTTAATTACTTCAGCAAAGCTCACAGTTTTTACCAAATTCTGTATCTTTCTGTGTACTTCTAAATCTGCTCCTTAGTCGCATCTTTTCGGGGTTGGTACTGCCTCTAGTGGCGTGAAGGTGGTAACACAACTAATATAATTACATTACTAAATCGGAATACCGCAAAGTCTTTATTATTTATTATAAATTTTTCATTTTCTTAACAATGTAGAGCTAATTCAATGATCTAAACCTTAAAGTGGTTTCAGTTTCTCTCAATGATCAACCTGTTGCAACTGTGGCAAATTTTAAATACCTTGGGTCGTTCCTGGACAGTCAGCTCAACTTTGAGAACAGTTCATCAAAATATAGTCAGTGTTTTCAGCAGAGACTCTACCTTTTAAGAAGACTTAGTGATCTTGGAGTGACCCAACGAAACTCTAGTTGGGTCACCCCTATGTCTTGAATTTGAAGGGGGAAAAAAAATCATATTTTATTTATCACTACAGTTCAGTGAATGCGCATAAGAAACTGGTGGGTTTGGTACCTCAAAAAAGGTTAAGAACCACTGTTCTAGTGTAAAGAGCTTTGAGTGGTCAAAATGATTGAAAACCTCTATATAAGTTCAGTCCACAATAGGAAAGCTTTCCTTTTGGATTTGACGCAACATTTCGATTTCAGACAGTGGCGCAAAAAGTGAGTATGCAATGCATTGGGGCGCAGCACCAGAGGGGGGCGCCAAAACCCCATCTAGAGGGGGCGACGTGCCGATGAGGTTTTTCCACACACTTCAGTGTGCCTTATGCTCCTTCACGTCGCACACATAACGAGGTAAATGTAGCAAGTTTTATCTTCCACATATCGTCGCCCCGGGGGTGGGGGTGCCGATTTATGTTTTCGCATCCACCTGAATAATGTGTAGTTGCGCCACTGATTTCAGCTTTCTGATAATCATCTGCTGTGGAACTGCCAGAGATGTGAGCCACCCCATGAGCACCTCTTACTATTGCTTCTACAAGATCCCTGAAGGTTTGATACTGTGTGACCTAAGGGATGGTGGAGCTTGGACTGTTAGAAATGGTTCCACAAAATGATGAATGGTTAAGCTCGTCTTTGACATCTATGGTGGAAATTGAGGGCATGAGTGCCCATTGGTGAATAGGATCTTGAAGAAAGAGGAGTTGGTCCATGTGACCACCTGGAGACAACGGCTAGTTTTGTCAGAGTTTTCCCCCTGGTTATGTCATCAGCAGGATTCTCTTTTGATGGCACGATGTGTCAATCCTGGACTGATGTCAGCTGCTGAATTTCTGCCACCCGGGTTCCAACAAACACTTTTAACTTGGTTAAAGTCTGCGTCATGCCATTTTTAAACAGTGGTGGAGTCTGACCACAGAAAAACCTTCTGTATATGTATGTTGAGTTCAGTCTTTAGCACATGAGCTAACTGTGCACCTGTGAGAGCTGCACACAATTCCAATCTTGGAATGAACAGCTGCTTTTGTGGGACTACTCGAGACCTTGCTGCTAGAAAATTGATTTCCCTGATTCCATCTGGAGATTATATGACCAGATAGGCAACTGAGCCATAGGCCTGCTCAGATGCATCACAGAAGACATGGATGTCTCCCAAAGGGGAGCACCTGCCACTCATAAACACTTGGAGGTTCCTCCCTTTTCAAGTCCCTCCAAAGGAACTGCAAGAGTGGTTTGTCCTCAGGGAGGAGTCTCACCTGGTGAAACATTGCTTTAATATCACTGGAAATGGCCACTGTATGTTCGCAAAAGTGCAGAAGTACTTCCAGCAAGGATGGGCCTAACGTAGTACCTGGTAGTAGTTTGTTCAAGTTCCTGCCCTGATATTGGAATGAACAGTTAAAAACCACTCTGTTTTTATTATTGTGCTGCATCATGTGATGTGGGATGTACCAGGCTTCATTGGACTTCTCCACTTCTTCAGACTGTTAACTTCAGTATGTATCCAGTGTCCTCCAGTTTCTTCATATATGTGTCTTCTTGGTCAGGATTTTTAGCAAGTCTCCTTTCTATGTTTCTGAGGAGCAGTAGAGTTGCTTCAGGAGTAGCATGCAGGGGTTCTGTGGCTTTAATGCGGAGCATTGGGGTAGCATATCTAAGTACCCTGCTAACTTGAGCTCTGAGGGTCTTTTCTTCAAGGGTACACAAACGCCTCACTATCTTGTTGGGATCTTGTCACTATCTTTGTGCTCCACTCTGTAAGAACATAAACTTGCCAGACCTTCTCAACTTGTTGATGCAACTCAATAGTGGGAGACTGAAATTAGATGAAATGACATTGTTGTGTGTCTCTTCCTGGTTTCACGCCTTCCGAAGGGCCCTGTAGTGTCAACCTAAACGAGTTCTGACTGTTGCTGGACCACCTTTACTCCCCAAGAAGAGCGGTTCAGTGGGAGTGATTAAATGTGGGAAGTTAGACCCAATCAGGAGAAATGGCTGAACTGTGTTTATTGGTTCAAGTGGTAAATCTTGCATATGTTTGTATTTTCTCTGAAGAGAAGCAGTGGGTTGACTGTGTTCTGCAAGGTTTAGAGATTTAGCTGTGAAAGCCCGGTTGATCCAAAATGTATTTGCTGGTTGAGTTACAGGGGAGACAGACAACAAAACTGCATGGCCATGGATGACCCTTGAGTCTTTTTACACTGTGTGGAGTACAAGAGCTTCAGACTCCCCTTCCAAACCAAGCTCACGTGCTGCACTGTAGAGCAAAATGGAACCATCATCCAGATCAGCAAAGGCTTCCATACTTTTGTTCCCATTACTCAATCGGACCTTGGCTATTTTGAGAAGCACTTTATGCTTGGTTAGGGAATGTCCAACATAAAATCCACAATGCTTGTTAGACATGCACCCACAATGGTTCCCTGGTCTGGGGGTTCCCCTTTTTCTGTGGTCTCCTATTTTTCCTCCCACTTCTTATTTACATCATGTAATATCAGAAGGTGCTTACATCCACAGGTTTTACAGGTTGCCTTGAGAGTACACTTGGCAGACTGATTTCCTCTTCCACAATACCAGCAGTGGATATTTGTTTTGATCCACTGCACTTCACTTTCTGTTCCTTTGTAAACTGCTGACAGTTCTGACAGCCATTCAGGAAATGACAGGAATGGTCACAGTAGGGACAGTAGGGTTTATTCTTGACCTTCTTAGGAGTAATGGCATTTTGCTTCAGCTCAGAAACTTTGGTCTCTCCTGATTTTCCAGCACTGAGAAGTAATGCTGTAGTTCCTGAAGCCACCTTTATTTCCCTTTCTGTGCCTATTTTCTTTTGGCTGTCTCTGGCAAGAGGACAAAATCTGGTGTCATCTTCATAAACCTGCATTTCAAAATCCAGCCATTCTCCAAGATCATACAGAGTTGGGATTGGACCCTTACTTGAATAAACTCTTCTTCTGAAACTGCTTCTAAGATTGTGTGGAAGCTTGCTTAGCAATCTGGAAACATAAGATCCACACTGGAGTTCAATACTGCCTTCTCTTCCTAGTTGCTCTAACATGCCTAACAGAGAACGTATTCATAGGGAAGTGCTTCTCTGTTCTGGTCCTCAGGCCCCCCTGCTCATCACCAACATGAAGACGTCCACCTGCTCTGCATGTTTTAGATGTGCCTCTATTTCAGAACAGCTGATCCAAATGATTGCATTACCTCTTCTGCAAGCATCAAGTACTGCAGAAGTCTGTTAATCACCCACAGATTCATTCCAGGTGTGGGGCAGCAGGGAAATACCTAAAATATGCAGGGCAGGGGGGCCTGAGGACCGGTATTGAAAAGCACTGTCGTAGGGCAAACATACAAAATACTTCCCTGTCCCCTCTTCGCATGTCTGGGCCATCCATCAGTTCTGCTATTTGTGCTAAGGCAAGCTGATGTTGCTGGCCTAGCTGCATGAACAGGGCGTTCATTGTGTCGGTGAAAGGATGTGGAGAGTTGCAAAAAGAATCTGTGGTATCATTTCATTTGAAGGGGGTGAATAAGACCGACGTGACACTGTCATAAACACCTGTTGTAAACATGAATAAATCTTCATAAATATTTATGACTGTTGTCATAAAGTGTCATTTGGTAAATCATGACACATTTAATACAAAGTTGACATTATTCAAAATGTCTTCGTAATGACAACTTGACAATACCCAAGACAACGTTGTTGTCATGAAAACTTGACATTAAGCAAGAAATTATAACTTGTCATAACAGGTGAATTTTAAAGTGTTTTCCTTGTAAGACAGCATTAACAAGTCATTTGTTGTTACACATACCTTTGGCTGTCGTGAGACCAATATAATTGTGACATTATCATATTCTGTTAAAGTGTAGAGCAGTAAACTAGTAATGAGTGTCATTACTCTGGAAATGGAAATGTTCATGACTCATTACAGTGATAGTGTAATGACAATCAATTACATCTTCATTACTAGTTTACTATGCTGTCATAATGAAGACATTTTGTGTAGATTAATGTCCATCCATCCATTTTCTTCCGCTTATCCGGGGTCGGGTCACGGGGGCAGCAGCTTCAGAAGGCCCAGACTTCACTCTCCCCAGCCACTTCTTCCAGCTCCTCCGGGGGAACCCCAAGGCGTTCCCAGGCCAGCTGAGAGACATAGTTCCTCCAGCGTGTCCTGGGTCTTCCCCGAGGCCTCCTCCTGGTGGGACGTGCCCAGAAAACCTCACCAGGGAGGCGTCCTGGAGGCATCCTTACCAGATGCCCGAGCCACCTCAACTGGCTCCTCTCGACATGGAGGAGCAGCGGCTCTACTCTGAGTCCCTCCCGGATGACCGAGCTTCTCACCCTATCTCTAAGGGAGAGCCCAGCCACCCTGCGGAGGAAACCCATTTCGGCCGCTTGTATCCATGATCTCGTTCTTTCGGTCATGACCCAAAGCTCATGACCATAGATGAGGGTGGGAACGTAGATCGACCGGTAAATTGAGAGCTTTGCTTTTTGACTCAGTTCTCTCTTCACCACGACGGACCGGTACAGCGCCCGCTTCACGGCAGACCCTGCCCCAATCCGCCTGTCAATCCGTCTGTCATCACCAACATGAAGACGTCCATCCCTGAAACTCCCAAACATGTATTTTACTTTAATGAAAATAGTGAGGATTTCACTTTTACTATTTAATAGAAACAATTTCCTCACCTTGTCATGTTGACATTATGACAACTTGTCAATGTCAAGTTGTCATAATGAAGACATTTTGAATGTCAACTTTGTATTAAAAGTGTCATGATTTACCAAATAAAGCTTTATAACTACAGTCATAAACAGTCATGAAGACATATTCGTGTTTACAACAGGTGTTTATGACAGTGTCATGTCAGTCTTATTCACCCCCCTTCAAATAAAGTGTTACCAAATCTGCTATAAGGAGAGCTTCTTCTAGCTTGAGATGATCTGTTAGAACCTGATATTTAAAATGTTCAGAAGAACCAGCTGGAAGAATGTTATTAAGAGCAATCTAAGCCTGGAGAACTCATGTGGATCTGGTTGGACAAAATAGGGTATAGTTGGAGCAGGACCACTATATGTACTTCCATGTTTAGGTGTAGAATGTGAGCTTTGGACCATTCTAGAGTCATAAGGATCTTCTCTTTCAGACAAAGCAGAAAATCTGTGTGCTCTAACCTGGAGATTCTAGATGGGACTGACCTTTTCAGAACTGGCACTGGAGGTGTAGAGGTCCTTATTTTCGCAGAACTTCGTGGCTCAGGAATTGGAGCTGCTGATAGGCTTTCTGACACACTCTCTTGACATATTCTATTCCCATACCTGTAGCCTTGGTCTGAATGATGCACATGCTGATCTTTGTCAGGGAGTGTAGACTTGTCTCTTATGCTTGTGGAAAGGGAATGATGCTCTATTTCTTCCCTTACGCTTTCTGGAGTGTGTGAATCCTTGGCTTCGAGACAGGAAATGCTGCTGAGTGTACATTATGTTGTTGAAAAGGAATAACTATCTAAATTTAGAAAAATACAATTCTGCACTATTTCCTTTCCCGGTCCCAGATTCTCTCCACAATCTCAGAGCCGCTTGACGATACAGAAGCGCACGTTGCGTGTTGATGTCACGGAAGTACAGAATTTAATCCAATGAGAAACAGAGTATCAGACATGACAGAGCATTACAGAAAAAACACAGAGACACATTGTTACCTGAGATAAAGCAGACAAACATACGAAGACGTCTTCGGGAAAAGAGCCAGAGCAAAAGCAGCTCAGATCAGCTATTTTCTGAATAATTTCTCTTGTGCATTAGCTCTTATTCGTTGTGGGAGTGGCGTTATTTTCGCATATTCAAACCAGGCGTTCCTCAGCCCAACCAACCAGTGACCATTCCAAATGTGGTTCCTCCCTACAATTTGGTCCAAATGATCAAAGAGAAGTTTTCTCTTTTTTTGTTAGTGAAGTTAACCAGAACTCTAAAGTCCTGCTGACTTTTACGACTTTCAAATGTCTAAGGAGACGTGGTTGGAACTCCCTCCTAATCCAAACAGATAAATAACAAACTGCATGTATGCTTTTAAACAAATATTTCAGTCAATTTCCGGGTAAACTGCAGGTCAATTGTACCAGACTAGGTTACAAATTTTAAGCTATAGTCGGGCCTATTTCACTAAATTATTTTATCTCCTGAGACCTGCAGAGTCACAATCTGGCTCCTTCCTGGGCCAAGAGCTTCAAAGCATTTTACAGATCTCTGCGAAGCTCTGGTTGTCTCCTTTCTCCCAGAACGAACCCGTAATTCCTGTATTTAATTCAATAAGAGTTATCACTGAACTTAATATGCTTTTGCTCTGTTATTCTCTCCCAAGTTATCTCTGATATTAAACTAATACAATAGCCAGACTGTCTACAGAATGTAATCAGATACAATTCCTGTTTTCTAATACTGAACAAAACATTTTCAAATACATTCATCCTTGACTGGTTTAAGTCTACGACAAAATAATACAATATTCAAATGCAATGTTCAGTGAAAGCATGCAATATTAAAATGCTTTATATGATGTTAAAGTTTAAAAGTTCACAGCTTCAGAGGTCAGAAGTTTGTGGGTCGATAGTTTACCATGCCAGATGTCTGTTGGAGGTTCTTCATTTCCTGAGACCTGGATTCCCTCTTATCCTTTGAGATGTTATAAAAAGATAGGACCCCCATTTCCTAAAAGCTTTTGTAGATTCATCATTATCTGACAGTCTGAGCCCAGGCCCGGCTCTCCCTGCTTCTGACCTTTACTGACACAAACTCCTAAATTTAAATAAAGGATACAGCTAATAAAAACACAACAAAATGATTATATAAGTAAAAGATTCAATTAACTAAAACGCTACAAATGGTTATATTTTCCTCAACAATGTGTTGGTGAAGCAAAAAAGTTGTCTTCAGCCTTGCTCGCTGTGAGTTTCTCCATTTTGTTTTCCATCACCTTCAACGTCTCCAGGACTGTGGACAGCTATGCTGCCGTTTTCCGCAGCTCCTGCAATTCCCTCCTTATCTCATTGTTACTGTGATATAGATCATCTCTATCTCTTGTGAGTTCCAAAATAGCTTCACGTTGGCACTGATTTTCTTTCCGTAAACACTCCTTTTCTTTCTCAGCTACATCAGTATCCTCCCACTGATCCAACATTCTCCAATGATTAGGACTAATCGCTGATATCAGATAGGAGTATCTGTGCCCTAGAAGCAGGCTGATGCACAGGCTGACTAAAATCCAGTGTATAAACTGCCATGTAACTTCGTGGACGTGTAATTCGTCTGGGTCTTACCACAGGCTGCACATTGGGTTCTTCCTTTCCAACCAGAGTACTTGTCGCCATGTCCTGCAGTATTTCCTTAACCAGCTTGAAGGACCAAATTGAGCTAAAGGGCGTGGTGATTTGTATCAGAAAAAACTGCAGGCATCCGTTCAAAGATGCGGTGTGCTTTTATTATTGCTCAACTTACAATTCTTGATGCAAATGAAACTAAACGATTAGTAAACATCACACTTATAACTCCTGTTTGATAATACAGTTGGTAAGCTGTTGAACTACTGCAAAACTGCTACTACTACAAAAAAAGTTCTATAAATGCAAATTTGTACATGTGCAATTTTTATTTACACATGTGCAAACCCCTGCAACACATGTGCAGTGGTTGTTTATAGAGAAAACCAATGCACATGTTGGAGTACCGCATGCGAGTGAAAGGGGGAGGTGGTGCATAATGGTGGTAATAAAAACATGTAATTAGTAAGCCACGTTATTGTTTTGATTTTAATCAGTATGTTTAGAATCCACTGAAACCTCATCGCCCGAGACTGAGACAAGACCGAGACCAAGACCAGTCTCGAGTACTACAACACTACCATTGATGCAGACAAAGTCAAATTCATTAAACAAAGGTTGTTTGAACATGGGGATAAACCAGGTAGTTTCCTAACATACAATAACACTTAAGTCCTCCCAAACAATTGTTTATATTTCTGACCGCAGGGTTCTTGTTCTATAGACCCAGAGAAAATAAATAAATAAATGCAGCTTTTCTTTATTCTAAAAAAATCTGTACCAATCTGAGCAGTGTGACAACTCTCAATATTTAATGGAAACATTTTTCTCGCAAATCAAGCTGCCCAATTTACCAGATGAAAAAAAGAAAGCCATCCATCCATCCATCCATCCATCCATCCATCCATCCATCCATCCATCCATCCATCCATCTTCTTCTCCTTATCTGGGGTTGGATTATGGGGGTAGCAGCTTAAGAAGGGAGACCAAGACTTCCCTCTGCCCAGCCACTTGTTCCAGTGCGTTCCCAGGCCAGCCGAGAGACATAGTCCCTCCAGCGTGTCCTGGGTCTTCCCCTCCTCCCGGTGGGTCATGCCCGGAACACCTCACCAGTGAGGCGTCCAGGTGGCATCCTGACCAGATGCCTGAGTCTCAACTGGCTCCTCTCAGCAAGCAACTAAGCAACTTACTTGCATACTGGATGTGGACTGTAGGATGTTCAATTAATGAGCAGTAAATATTGTGCTAATTATCAGTATTGGACCAAAGAAAGCAAGGCAGATGCAAGCTTTTAAAACTATGACGCTTTTTATGGGTCAAATAGACTTAAAAACTAGTAGCGGCAGCTGCGCGGAGGCCCCAAACCAATATTTTGTCAGGGGGCCCACGATTCCTGGCAGCGCCCCTACTCCGTGCTGAAGCAAAAATGATACAATGTTCAACGTTTTCTGTCATCTGACAAAAAAAAAGATTTAATTCACCAAAAACTGTTCTGTAATCTGGAACGTTCGCTACGTTGCGTCATGCGTCACGGGCAAAAAGTCAAAGGTAACAAGGTGACCGGAGGGCTTATTATGTTGTACAAAAAAACCCAACAAAAAACAAATAAGAGGGCCTATTTTTTGTTTTTGTCAGAAGAGGGCTTAGGAAATAATACAATAAATAAATAAATACAAAATAAAATTTGATCAAAAGGGTACTTGGGGCAAAGACCAAAAAGGGCTATGTGCTCAAGTCCCCCTAGCCCCCCTTTGCATGTGCCTGCCAGTACCCCATACTCACGGAGGACCCTCCACAGGGCACCCCAAGGGACTCAGTCCAAGGCCTTCTCCAAGTCCACAAAACACATGTAGACCGGTTGGGCGAACTCCCATGGACCCTCCGGGACCCTGCTGAGGGTATAGAACTGGTCCAGTGTTCCACAACTAGGACGAAAACCACACTGCTCTTCCTGAATCCGAGGTTCAACTATCCGACAGACCCTCCTCTCCAGAACCCCTGAATAGACCTTAACAGGGAGGCTTAAGAGTGTGACCCCTCTGTAATTGGAGCACACCCTCCAGTCCCCCTTTTTAAACAGGGACCAACACCCCGGTCTGCCAATCCAGAGGAACTGCCCCCAATGTTCATGCGATATTGCAGAGTAACGTGAGCCAACACAACCCTACAACATCCAAAGCCTTAAGTAACTCCGGGCGGATCTCATCCACCCCCTGGGGCCCTGAGGCCACCGAGGAGCTTTTTGACTACCTCGGTGACCTCGTCCCCAGAGATTGAAGAGCCTGACCCAGAGTCTCCAGGCTCAGCTTCTTCAATGTAAGGCATGTTGGTGGGATGGAGGAGGTCTTCTGCCCACAGGCCCACAATGTCCCAAGTCAAGGTCAGCAGCACACAATCCCCACTATAAACAGTTTTGGTCCTGTATTGCTTCCCCCTCCTGAGACGCCAGATGGTGGACCAGAATTGCCTCAAAGCCGTGCGGAAGTCTTTTTCATAGCCTCTACAAACTCCTCCTATGCCCGGGTTTTTGCCTCAGCGACCACCCGAGCTTTGTGCCGCTTCGCCTGCCGGAACCCATCAGCTGCTGCCCCGATGGGTTCGCTTTCAAATCCACAAAGCATTCATGGATTTGCTGTAAAAGCCCTAAGAGGAAACAAGACAAAAATGTGATATTTTATTCCTTAAAATAAAATTATAAACGAAAAGGTTTTGGAGACATGTCTGCTCCTCTTTTAAGTTCATTACTGTGTGTAAAATTCTGAAGAATATAATTTAACCGTTCATTTTGAATTATGTTTTATTCATATCGATAGTTGTCTCACTCTTGTGTGATAGATTTCTTCATCTTTTTCTATTTCCCCTAGCTGGGAGAGGGCAGTCACATCTGGAAGATGCATATGGTGAAAGGTCATGAGGGTCTTGGAATACAAATAACAGGAGGACGTGGCTCCAAGCGCTCTTCTCATGGAATTATTATCACTCAAATAGAGAAAGGGGGTGCTATTCACAGGTAACAGTAATTCCAAATAATTTGTAAATTGTTCCATGTATATGTAATATGAGTTTTCATGAAAAATTCTTGCTGATTAATGAAAAATCTAAAATAGCTTTAAACAGAAAAAAAATTCACATTTATTTTAGAGTTAGGGACATTAGGTTGTTCTACTGCACCACTGTGCAACCCCAAATGTTAAATATCAAATTTATAATTTATCATCCATCCCATAATTGTCCGGTTTACACCTACATATAATTATACCAATATCATTTTCAGATATTTATATCTTCAAGTTAAAAATAATCAATATCCAACCTTTTTCAGTAAATATTTTATTTACATTTTTAAATTAAATCAGTTAAAATCACTTCACTGTTGTACAATTGTAAAATTTTTAAATAAACATAAGTCATTGGAAAATGTGTGTAAGGTTTTAATTTTCATATGGGTTTAGTTATCACATACAAATATTTATTTAGCATATGTTTAAGTATCAAATTGGGAGAAACCTAATAAACTTTTTGTTTTAGCCTCATTTTTATTGAATAAATTGTGCCATTGCATTTTATTCCTGGTGGGATTTATCACTGGAGATTTAAAGATCAAATTGTTTCTATTAAATAGTAAAAGTGAAATCCTCACTATTTTTGTTAAGTAAAATACATGTTTGTGGGAGTTTCAGGGATGGACGTCTTCATGTTGGTGATGAATTACTGATGGTTAATGGTCAGTCTCTAGTGGGACTCACACACCAAGAGGCTGTTTCCTTTCTTCGCTCCACTGCTGGTCTTGTCCAATTGGTGGTATCAAGTCAGGTAAATGCAGGCACTCACACAAACATAAATTAACACACACACACACACACACACACACACACACACACACACACACACACACACACACACACAAACACACACACACANCACACACACACACACACACACACACACACACACACACACACACACACACACACACACACACACACACACACTTTGCTTAGGTGACTGCTTGGGGATGACACACTCATTACACATAGAGTCATTTGCTTTCTATGTGAATTTCAACAATACAACTTAATGTCTCTAACTCCAACATAAATAGAATTTTTTTTGTCAGTTTAAAGCACTTTTAGATAGTGGAAATTGGTGAAAAAAAATTTCTTATTTTCCAGGCCTACACAATAAAGTCAGTTGAGAGAGCAGATTTCAGTATAAAAAAGCATCACCCAAAAAGCAGCATTCTTGATACAGACAGAAAAATAGTATTTTACAGGATGGCTGGCAACCCTATTCAGGGGTACTGAGATACACTTTTATCCTAAAACAAGGCTAGAATCGCCACTGAATGTCACAGAGGTATTACTACAATAGGGGGAGTAGGGAGAGAAGCTAACGTGAATTGGGGAAGGAACCAAGGAGGTATGTAAAATACAGTAGTTGTCAGGATCTGTGTTTTTCTGTGTTTATTTTTGAGTTTTCTGTGTAGTCCTGTTCCTTGTGAGTCCTGTCTCTGCGTCTTCCCCGTTGATTGTTCCCAGCCGTGTCTAGTTTCTTGATTACCCTCCCTGTGTATTTAGTCTCCCCTGTTGTCTCTGTTCCTTGTCGGATCCTCGTCTTGTATCGTCATACTTACCTGTCTGTTCCTTGTGCTTCCTGTGTTCACTTCCGTGACTTTGGGAAATAAATATCATTTCTCACCATGACCTGGGCTCAACGGCGTCTCTCTCACCTCACCGTACCGCAAACCATGACAGTAGGACCCGACCAAACAAGAGGTGAGGACGCCAGGACTAACCCTTGGTGGGGAACGCGGCTGGTCCTCTGCCCTCCGGGTTATGGTTCACGCCGTCATTGCCGCCCTGAGCCGCCGGTGACCCCGGCCCCTGGTTCGCGCCGTCACCGCCGCCCTGAGCCGCCGGTGATCCCGGCCCCTGGTTCGCGCCGTC
>CAEGAF010183248.1:0-10299 GCA_903067075.1 Micropoecilia bifurca
TGTGTGTGTGTGTGTGTGTGTGTGTGTGTGTGTGTGTGTGTGTGTGTGTGTGTGTGTGTGTGTGTGTGTGTGTGTGTTTGTGTGCGTGGTTGTTTGTCCTGTGTGTCTCTGTGTTGCCCTGTGACAGACTGGCCACCTGTCCAGGTGACCCCTGACCCCGCCTCTCGCCCAGAACGTTAGCTGGAGAGGAACCAGCACCTCCTGACCCACTAAGGGTGTTAAGAAAATGGATGGATGGATGGAAAAATTCAAACTCCATCCACAAAGTCCCAGCAGAGAGAAAATGCTGTAGTAAGTCTACCGGGCCAGTAGGTGGCGCTGCAACACTGCCAAAGCATGAAAAAAGCACTGTGGGCGCCATGTTTGTCACCTGTGAGAGTGAAGCGTATGAATGTGTTTGTTTTGAAGTTTTTTCACTCTGGGACCCATTTTAAAACGATTGTTTTGGTGCTGAGATGATTAATCAGATAGTAATTGATTAATTGTTACCTGGAGCAACCAGACTCAGAAAAGGCCGTTTGCTAAAAGAAGACGTTGTCCTCTGTGAGGACGGCATCCACGACTGGACTTTAGAGCTCTAACTACTGAGTCAGAATACAAATATACGCCACACTTTTCAGATTTCATCCATTAAAACCTTGAATAATTTAACTTCTACTACTTTATGTTGCTCTGTCACTTAAAATCACAATAAAATATTCTCAGCTTTACATGTGTAAAGTGAAAGTGTTCAGCAGGAAGCTCCTCCATGTTGGTCTTCCTCTTGCTGTCCAGTTTGTGAAGACGGTCCTGTCCCAGGCCCACCTGGCTCCCCTCCCTCTCTACGTCAGCCCGGTGTTCTGGGCCTACGACTTCGCCCTGCGGCTCTACCCCGTCCCCGACCTCATCGTGTTTGCAGACAAGTACGACCCGTTCGCCATCTCCAGCGCCGACTGCCTGTGTCTCAACCCGGTACCAAAAGACTCACCAGAACTTTGTCTCCTTTCTTGAAGAGATGTTTTAATTTTAGCTGCTTCTTCTTCTTCTTCTGTCCTCCAGGGTTCGTTTCCTAGAAGTGGTTTCACGTTCAAGGTTTACTACCCGTCCAACAGAACCGTTGAAGACAGGTGGGACATGTTGTAGTTTTTGACTTTACTGCTAAAGTCAAAAACTACTTTGACTTTAGTAGACTCCTAAAGTCTACTAAAGCAGTCTACTTTAGACTTCTGGTTTCAGGCTCATATTCATAACTTTATGTTTTTGTCTTCACAGCAAACTTCAAGGACTGTAAAGAAAATCCTGAGTCTGCCTGTTTCCAAGCCTTTTCCATTTGTAAATTAATAATAATGCATTTTGAATTTGGCTAGTTTTCAAATTTCTGTTCTTTATATGTTTATCGTGTCTAAATAAAAGTTTTACTCACTGAACTTAAAGTGATCAGAACCTTTTTATTCTAACAAGTCATATTTAATCTAATTCATTCTTTTCTCACTTGTGAGAAATTTCTGTTGTGAACTTAAAGAGCCAGGAGGTCCATCTAGTAAAAGGTCATCATTCAAATGTCTTATTTAATGATTAACTAAAGAAAACAAAACAAGACGTTTTGTAATAATAAAATGTCTGAGCTGATTAAGAACATTTCAGTTGTCCTCTTGTCCTCGTCTCTCTCTGAGAATAAGGAAAGTTGTCCAAGCCTAATTTTTAACGTCTAAGATTCAGCTGCAATTTTGAGGAAAAAAGTTTAGTGGAAGGAAAAAAACAAGGCTTTCAAAACTGGAAACACCCTGAATACAATTTCCCAGCACCAGAAAAGCACCTTATCAGATAAACCAGATGTCTTGCTGTTGGTGTCTGACCTGGTCAGACCGGGTCTCTGAACCTCTGCTGCTCATTGTCACATTTCTCTCATTCTTTAAATTCTTCTTGGTATTTGGTAGAATTGCTTTTTAAAGCTATAATTTGTTTGGCTTTAGCATTTAAACTTAACTGCACAGTGTATCTTTACAGAGAGTTTTCATAATAATTAGGAATTTTGTCCCATTCCATCTGACAGAACAAACTGAGGTATGTTGGTCCTTTTTGTGAAATTATACATTGATGGTGTTAAATGATGCTTCAAACCAAACATTTATGAGTTACTATTGATTAGAAACAAACTGAATATGTAGAAAGACAATAAAGTCAAATGGTTATTAGTGCAAAGTTTACTGTCCTATTAACCCTTCCTGTAAGTTTTCTTTACATAATGATGTTTTGTTTTTAAACTTAATTTCAAATGGTTTGTGATTTAGGTTATTTCTGTTAGACGTGTTTTTATTCCTGGTGTCTGTTTTCTCCTGTCATGTGGTCGTGTGGGACTTCAGGGTCGACCTAAGCTCTCCTGTACAGATGCTTATATGTTGTGCCTTGTTTATTGTGTAAGAACTTTAAATTTAAATAAATACCTCATTTGAGTCTGTTACTTTTATTTTGAAAGGGTCGCTCTTGTAATCGCCTTGGTGCTTATTTTTACAAGCCTTTTCCACTAACTCTTATTTTTGGATGTTATATGAAAACTCACAAAGAAAAAAAAAATACTTTTAAAACAACCAAAACTTTTTTATAGATGTTCTGAACTTCTTTGTAACGTGAAGAATTTTACTCGACGACTTGCTGGCTTGTTTCCGCTTGAACGTTGGGTCATATCCGGTCTGATTATAAGCTCATAAATTGAGGATTATTTTTGAGTATTTCAGATAAAATACAACCTTTAAGGTAAGTTTTGTGGATAATGTGACAGCAGCTGGAGCTGGTCTGTCTCACATTGGGCCTAAAATCAGCACAGACGCGGCTAGCATTAGCTTAGCTCGGTGCTAATTTACCGAAATGTTTTGGAACTTGCACCGAAAATGACAAACGGTTGTCACTTGATTTATTGCTCTGTCTTTTAAAGTCGTCAAGAATAAAAGTCCAAAGTACTAAGGCCAGTTTTTACGCTTATGTTATTGCGTTTACCAACAGCTAAAGCTTTACACTTTGAATATTTAAGCCTTTAAAGTGGGTCGGTTGTTGGTTTAGCTGCTGTTAGCTAGCCGCTAACAGCGTCCGGCTAATTGGTGGGAAATGCATCTTTTGTTGAAGAATCAGGTTCTCACACAGAAAATACAAGAACTTTACAAACTTTAACGTGAATATGTTGTTGTAGTCTGGGGCACACACACATCTCACCATTACACCTCCTTGCAAAATCTCAACGAGGTTTTTTAATTAATTTTGGAGTCGATTTGTCTTTATGTTTTAATTCTGACCCAATCATGACTCATTTTGTCTTTTCTGAGAGAAGGTACCATATTTTCTAATGATGTTTCTAATACTCTGTAACAAGGTTCTCTGGATCTTAGGAACAAAATAAAAGGCCCATAAAACCACCATCCTGATTGTTTATACACCAGTGTGATCATATTTTTACTCTAGTAGAAGTAAGAATTAGCTGACTAAGAAATTACTCAGGAGTAAAAAAGTATTTGATAAATAAGTATGAGTGCCTGATTAGAATGCTTGATTTAATATTTAAAAAAATCAGTCATCACACAGACAAAAATATAGTTATGTGCAAGTTCTGGTATTTCACCATAAATCTCATTAAACTAATATTTACTGTATATTTGTTAGAACAGGGTAAAGTGCTTCTGGTGACAAAATATAATATATTTACTATATTTTTTTTAACCTGAAGTTCATCAGCAGACGGAAAATGACAACAAAGCTGGTGTAAAAACAAGATGTCTCCTGCATTTAGTCATTCAGTAAAATTATTCTGTGGGTAGAAATCCAAAACTTCTGCTCAAGTAAAATTACCTATACTTCAAACGGTGCAGAAAAAGTATATTTTCCCCAGAAAACAACTCAAGTAATTGAAAGTGGTTATAGGGAGACGCTGACATGGCAGAGAGGGAGGCAGACATGGAGGAGGACGCAGGAAATCTGCTGGCCAGACATGATGACGGAGAGGAAGAGGACGGCAGGAGGCTTCTAGGGATGGAGGATGAAGACCAACAGCTGGGGGACGAAGACCAACAGCTGGGGGACGAAGACCAACAGCTGGGGGACGAGGACCAACAGCTGGGGGACGAGGACCAACAGCTGGGGGACGAGGACCAACAGCTGGGGGACGAGGATGCGGAGGCGCCAGAGTCTGTAGAGCTGGACGCTCCGGCCGAGCGCAGTGGCCACGTTGCTGTCGTTGATAGAAATATCATGTATGTGTGGGGTGGATACAAGGTAGGAGCTGAACCACGTCATCACACTTTCACTCATTATTCTTAGTTTCTAAGTCATATTCTCATTTGTTTTTTTTTAAACAAGAATGGCCAAAATCATGGATTCGTTGATTTGTACCTGCCCCAAAATGAGGTGTGGACCTACAACATGGAGTCAGGAGTTTGGTGAGGAAGTAAAGGATGGACTTCCTGTGGTGGTTTCCATGGATGCTGCAGTTAGAGCATCATAAAAACGGCTGCATGTCTGCAGGATGAAGCATGTGACCAGGGGGAACCTGCACTCCATGTCCGGCAGCTGCGGGACGTGTCTGGATGGGGTCTTCTACCTGTTCGGGGGGCATCATGCCAGAGGAAACACCAACAGGGTGAGCTGACAGAACAAGCAGTTCATCCCATCATGAGAAAAACCAGCTCAATCATTTCCATCATTGTTTTTCTCATTTCTGGATGATGAAAGTCTTCAGTCTGGCTCTTTGCTCTGAGATTACCTTACGCTTTGGACAATCGTCTTACTTGCAGAGATTTCAGTCTCCATTTTATTTGTTGTTTTGTTAAAAACAATTATGCCAGTACTACTATATTTCTCAAAATGGTCTGAATATCATCCTTTATCGCAGTAACTTCTGGAGCAGACAGTCATGAAAGGCCTTGCTGAGTGTTTTCCTGTCTCCCTCCCAGATCTACCGTCTGCCTCTCAGGGCCCCCAGCCTGGTGTGGGAGGAGATGAGGGACCTGAAAGGACTTCCTCCCTCCTCCAAGGACAAGCTGGGATGCTGGGTCCACAAGAACAGGTGAGCTCTTCCTTCCCTGGCCGTGTTGTCGGGTTTGTTCCTGCAGGAAGTTTTGCTGATGAGATTTCTTTATTTGCAGACTGATCTTCTTCGGCGGGTACGGCTACACGCCGCAGAGATCCCACCTGGGGGCTTTCGAGGGCGATGAAACCTACTCTGTGTTGGTCTGTGAACTAATGACAGCATCAGATGTAGAGGACAGGATCCTCCTTGTGCAGAGGCTCTTTGAATGTTATTTATTTGTCCTTCCAGCCTCAGTGGGAGGCTCCTAAACGAGGCTGGAACAACCACATCCATGTCCTGGACCTGGAGACGTCGGCGTGGAGTCAACCCATCACTCAGGTGAAGACGCGCAGCAGCGCCATCTTATGGGCGTTAATGCAATGATGCGTCTGCAGCGCCACCTGCAGAGATACAAGAAATGAGTACAAAAGAAAATTAAATAAATGAAAATGGAGAAAAATGGAGAAAAAGAATAGAGAAAAAACGGAAAAAAATAAGGAAGTGTCAGTAAAAAAGCAAGAAAGAGAAAAAACTGACCAGAACATCGAAGTCGACCCGGTTTTCATAAAGATCCATTAAAAAGCCACTGCAGTGATCGAGTGGTTCTGAGTGGATCTGGGTGTTTAGTTCTAGGTGGTTCTGATTGGTTCTGGTTGGTTCTGATTGATTTTGTGTATTTAGTTCTGATTGTTTTCAGACTGGTTCTGATTGGTTCTGATTAGTTCTGTGTGGTTCGTTCTGATTGGTTTTGTGTGTTTAGTTCTGATTGGTTCTGCGTGGTTCTGATTGTTTTCTGATTGGTTCTGGGTGGTTCTGATTGGTTCTGTTTGGTTCTGAGTGGTTCTGATTGGTCCTGTTTGGTTCTGAGTGGTTCTGATTGGTCCTGTTTGGTTCTGAGTGGTTCTGATTGGTCCTGTTTGATTCTGTGTGGTTCGTTCTGGGTGGTTCTGATTGGTTCTGCGTGGTTCTGATTGTTTTCTGATTGGTTCTGAGTGGTTTTGTGTGTTTCGTTCTGATTGGTTCTGTGTGGTTCTGATTGGTTCTGCGTGGTTCTGATTGTTTTCTGATTGGTTCTGAGTGGTTTTGTGTGTTTCGTTCTGTGTGGTTCGTTCTGAGTGGTTCTGCGTGGTTCTGATTGGTTTTGTGTGGTTCTGGGGGGTTCTGTGTGGTTTTATGTGTTTGGTTCTGATTGGTTCTGACTGGTTCTGATCGGTCCCGTCTCCGTGTTTCAGGGCTCCACTCCGTCCCCCAGAGCAGCTCATGCCTGCGCCACCGTAGGAAACAGAGGCTACGTGTTCGGAGGACGATTCAAGGTGACTGACTGTCTTTATCCACAACATTTTATTACATTAATATGCTGCTAAGGTCATAAATCCTTCAGATGAAACATTTTAAACACTCTGAGCTGAAGGGTTAAGAGAAGTTTTAGTATTAATCATGTAAAAATAGTCAAGTTGAGTCACAGAAATGAAAAAAATCATTATATTTTGTTCCCAAACACGTTTTTTGTTTTTCTCCAGAATTACAGACTGAATGATTTGTACTACATGGACCTGGAGACGTGGGAGTGGCACGAAATGTAGGTCTGGACCTGGGCTGTGATCACAACCAGCGACTATTTTAGTTATTGATTCAAGAAAAGCTGCCACATTTTGCTGATTATTCACATACGCCTTTTATATAATAACAAATACATGATTCAGTTCATTGTTCTAAACTACAATAACAGCAGCTTGATTATGTGTTGAAAAAAAGCATTGTCAGGAGAAAAACATTTACATTTTTAGTTTTTAGTTTGAAATGGAGGCATTGTAATATTATAACACTGAGTCTCATTGTTGTTCAGATTTTAGTTAAAGATGTTTAATTTCTGTTATATCGGGTTGAAGCAAAAAGGAAATCTAACTTAATCAGCTTCTCTTGATTTGTTTCCTTGGTAACAAAAGGAGAAAATGACCCATTCTGACCCGTTTTGACTCATTCTGACCCGTTTTGACTCATTCTGACTCATTCTGACCCATTTTGACTCGTTCTGACCCATTTGACTCTCGTTCTGACCCGTTTTGACTCGTTCTGACCCGTTTTGACTCGTTCTGACCCGTTTTGACTCGTTCTGACCGTTTTGACTCATTCTGACCCGTTTTGACTCTCGTTCTGACCCGTTTTGACTCTCGTTCTGACCCGTTTTGACTCTCGTTCTGACCCGTCTTGTTGCCCTTTCCTGCAGGGGCGTTCCTCAGAATCTTGTGGGCCGGTCCTGGCATTCCTTCACTCCGGTTTCAGCCGATCACATCTTCCTGTTTGGAGGTTTCACCACACAGAGAGAAACGCTCAGTGAGTCGTGTGTTTGGGCTCCCAGGCTGACCGATCGTTTGACCCGTTTGAGGTTCTGAAACGCTGTACCTGTCCTCCAGGTGACGCCTGGCTGTACTGCATCAGCAGGAACGAGTGGAGGCCGTTCAACCACAGCTACTCCATGAGCCCCAGGTCAGAACCTGACCTCCTGACCTCTTGACCTGCTGACCTCCTGACCCATCACTGCGCCGCTGAACGCTGCTCTCTCTGTCTGTCTCTGCGCTGCAGGCTGTGGCACACGGCCTGTTCCGGGCCGGACGGCGAGGTGTTCGTGTTTGGAGGCTGCGCCAACAACCTGCTGTCCCATGAGCGAGCCGTAAGCTGAAGAACCTGCAGGTTATGACCACTTCCTGTTTCAGATGCCTCTCATCCTGTTGTCCTCCTCCGCCAGGCTCACAGCAACGAGCTGCTGATTTTTAACGTCCAGCCCAAATCGTTAGTCGGGTGAGTGCTTAAAGCTTCAGGAAGTAACTTTTATTAAAATACGAGTTTCACATTTTTACGACGTAAAATCGACTTATTTGAACTTTTGATCACATTTTAACTTTATTCCCTCATCAGAAACATTCCGGGACTTTTGCCGTGATTCTTTCATGCCTGTTTGAGAAATCATTCAATCACCATGGCAACCATTCAGCTGTTCAAAATGCCTGGTGGTACTTAGCCCCGCCTTCCAGACGCAGCTCCTCCCCCACTCTGCTCCTTCAGACTAGCAAGTAGCAATTAGCAAACACCTGGTGGAACAGCTGAGCTCCTTAAAGGAGCCACTTCTCAGAGCAACACTGGAAAAAACGTTTAGGTGATGACGTCCTGAAAGAGCAGGAGTTTTTAAAGAGACAGGCCCAATTTCAAGGCATTAAATCGTGAAATAAATTGTCTTGGAAAGCAACCAATCAGAGCCAGCAGGCGGGTCTTAGCGCTGTCAATCAACTCACAAACTCGCTCTGATGAGTCAACTCATCCTTGCAGGTGGCTATGCTAACTAGCATCAACTTTCCTAACCGGCTTTATGATTGACAGCGATAAGACCCGCCTCCTGGCTCTGATTGGTTGTTTCTAGTCTAGGAGATACATTTTTTCTGTCTCATTCTATACTGTAACAGTTTCAACTCATATGTAAGATTAATTTTTATAAAACCTGCAGCTGTGAAGCAGCAGGAAGTGGGTTTGCTTTAGCCGCTAACGAGCCTGTGGTCCTCAGGTTCTGCATGGAGGCGGTTCTGCAGCACCGGGAGAAGCTGTCCTCTCACTGGGACTGCCTGCCCAAACACCTGCTGCTCAGCCTGAAGCAGAGGATGTCCCGGGTCAACACGCTGGGCTCCTAGAGCCGGCCAGGACCCGCCAGGACCCGCCAGCTGGCTCCGCCCCGACCGCTAACGGGAATTAAAATGACGAGAAGAAAGAAACTGTGTCCCGTTCCTGATGATGCGCCCAGTTATTTCCCTGCACAGCCAGGAGAACATCTGGAATCTGACCAAAACCTTCAGAAACGGGCCGACCAATCAGGATGGCCCTCAGAATCAACCCGCTTTCTGCCCGGCAACAGCTGACCTCAGAGGCGGCTGGAAAACAGATGATTAAAGGTGAGGAGGAAACAAGCCCTGGTTTAAAGGTCAGATATGGTTCTGAGGTCAAGTTTTCATTTGACCAACAAGGTCTAGAGAAAATGGCTGCATGTGAGAAACCAACTCCACAAGCAGCCGACTGTTAGGGCCAGACTAAGATTTATTATTATTATTATTATTAATTACCAGGATAAAGTTATAAGATTACCAGAAGAAAGTCGTAAAATTACTAGAAAAAGGTTGAAAACGGTTTGTTGTCCTGATCAGTTTGTGATTCTAGTTTTCCATCGTTTCAAAGTTCTGCTACTGATGAAAGATTAACTTTATTTATTTGTAAAACCAATAAATAACTTCACAAGATGCTCAATATTCATTTTAATTTATATTTTTGCGTTGAAGTTATAAAATTGCTATTGTCATTATTTTGACTCGTTGGCTTTTTTCTCTTATTACTTAAATCTTGTAACATTGACTTTATTCTTGTATGAATTTCCATATTTTTTCTGAACGTTTTGCTCGTAACTCAATTATTTTTCTCATATTTGCATCAATACTTGGTTGTTGTCCTCTGCAGTCATAAAGTCATTTCTTCTGGATTATTAAGAGTCAGAAGGTACAAATGAATATTTAGAAGCTTCCAGAACCTTTTAAATCCATACCTGCGAGCTTTTTGGCTTCTTTTAGAAAGTTCTGCTGACTCAGTAGATTCTCTGTTGATGCCCAGAAGAGGAAACCAGAAACGTTTCTGCTTCCTTCTCGACCCGAACAGGAAGTCTAAGAACGTCTGTTCATCTTTAAATTAGCTTCATGCAAATGTAAAGTAATGAAATCTAGAGGTCTGTTTTTAGATGTCCATTTTGTTTGAACACTAAAATGTCCCATCTGAGCAGAAAGGCTGGGCTTGTCTAGCAGCAAGTCACCTGGTTTCAGGTCATTTCTGCTTGGAGAGACGATCCGGTGGAACCAGACAGAAACCAGCTGCTGGTTCTGATCCGTCTGCTCAGCTGTAGATAAAATGGCTGCTCTGATCTCGTTGCACTGAAACGCCAGTTTGGCTTCGTTTGCACAGAATTACCTCCTGTAACTGTTGGTAATGTAAGATTGTATAAAATAAAATGAAATGCAAATCGAGTTGGATTCAGATTTTTATTTCTAATATTTTTATAAATGGAATCAGTAGAATCGGTAGAACCGGATCCAGACGGGTTCACTTCCTCTTGGCAGCCAGCAGGTTTGGTGCCGACACCTTCACCTTCCCGGGCAAGTTCCTGGAGAGGTCAGCGTCCTGGAACAGAACCGGACAGACTCAGACCAGACCGGACCGAGACCAACAGAACCGGACAGACT
>CAEGAF010183253.1:0-25247 GCA_903067075.1 Micropoecilia bifurca
ACTGGACAGAAATTACAAAGAACAAATCTGGTTCTTAATCAAATCCCAATGAGTCAAATTGAAAGTGTCATGGAGTCTCAGCCTCATGACATTAACACTGACATGAAAAATAATATTGAAGAAATGAATATATCAAATCTAATTAAAAACATAAATAAGTGAGCAGTTATTTACTGTTGTGGTCTGTAAGATATATTTATTCTCAGTACTAGATGTGGTCTCAACAAACCCACGGCACTTCAACCATATTATTTTACCTTTTATTTGGAAATCGTGTCTGTTTATTCTTGTCATACAGTCTCTGTATTACGTATTGCTCAAAATGTCTTCCCATACCAGTTTATTCCTCTGTATTTACTTTAGTTTCTTAATTTATTCTTGCATTTTATTCTTTGTTAATTTCCATTTAGTTTCCTTTGATTAGTTTTATCCTCTCTTGGTTTATTGCTATGTCCACTTTAGTTTCTTTCCTGTTGCTAATTTATTTTATCGTTTATTGACCATCAGTAATATTCACTCATCACCTGCTGCGCCGCCTAATCGTCATGCGTTTCAGATCATGTGTTGATTTTTCACTGTTCACCGTCAGATTCTCTGTTTTTATATCATAATTCACATCTAGTTCGTCGCTCCGTTTTATGTCCCGCTTCTCCTTTTTCAGTTTTGTGCAATGTGTGTTCGGGAAACGTATCGATGGTGAAAAGGCAGATTGACATAAACCTTTTAAAACTTAAAACAACTGAAACATTTTCGGTATTCTGATCATTGAAATTTAAAAGTGCTGTTCTACCGTTGTTCTATCACCCCGTTTCATACCGGACCATTTACAGCACCAGTGTTAATGCTATAAAATGAACCCCCTCTATCGTGGAATTACACATGGAGGGATTTCTTTATTTAAATGGGTTCATTTTTCAGAGGGATACAAAGTGAGGGCATCGTGATTTTAATCATTATGTTTATAAGAGCGATTTTTTTGTTGTCCTTCCATGGAAGCGGTCAGCTTTCAAACAGAAATAAAACACTTAATATAAGTTGCTGCTTTGATAAGATCACAGAGCCGCCAAAACATATGTACAAAAATCCTCAATAAAACATAAAATATTTGAAAATCAGACACCAGACAATGTGAATCACAGCAACGTCATCAGCCGGTGTGACGCTGAACTGATGCGGTGAGAACTGAGCTGCGCCAAGAAGCTACAAACACTGAAGAGAAGAAGAGCTGCCATCGATACCATTGCAGACAAGCATGATTTAATGTTATGAAATACAGTTTTAGCAAGTTGTTCAAAGTCTAAACTGGTGCATTTAAGGTGTAAAGTTTACCTTCGACCAAACGCCCCCCAAAGGAATCCCAGCACCCCCCCTTGTAAAAATTTCCGCCAGCGCCCCCTGCCACCCTCTGAACCCCCATGGGGGGGGTGGTACCACCCACGTTGGGAACCGCTATTCTAGTCAGTAATTTAGTCCTGTTCATGGTGAGTACAGGTCCAAGAATCGTGGCTATAAGCTTAATTTAAAATCAAAGCAAAAAGGCGCAGCTACTTCAGTGACTGCCTGTGCTGCAGCTGCTGCTGTTTGGTGACAGACCAGCGGTAGAAGAACTCAGAACAACCAACCACAGTTATTCACAGTTGGTTGACAGACTATTGGTTGTTCGGCAACCGAGTTGTTAGCTCTCTCTGTGAACAGTTAAACTATCTCAGTAGTTACCATACTAGACATCTTAGAGTTGCTTCTGGGAGCGAGAAGAGGTGTTAGACTGAAGATATCTTGCATGATGTCAGGCGTCTTTACCAGGAGGAAGTCCCTCCTGGAGCCGATGTCACTTCTACCAGCCCGTCAGGACTGGCGTAATGTAATAGGGCTTTTGGAGGACAGGTGCTGGGGGTGTGTGCCATAGCGAGATACCAAAACGAATGTTGAAAGAGAACTAACAAAACTGTTCCAGATGTGAATGGGAATAATGAGACTAATTCCCTATTTAATCCACTATTTAGTATGTTTAGCGGTGCATCTGTTGCTTAGCCTGAGCAACAGGATCTGTAAGAGTATCAAAAACATGTGCTCTAAAGCTTTCTAAAAAATACATAGGTCTCTAGGAAGATTATAAATTACAAAACAATGAGGGTGATGTGATGTAGTGAATGAGTGAGTGAACATTGCAATAAATACAAGAGAAAACAATACAGACTGTACAAAAAAGAGAGTGGCAATACATAAAACTAATACACCAACACACAATTGCATATCTCTCTTTTATTTCATTGGCGTGTAAGCAGATGATGCCATGGAACAATAACACACCAACAACACTCCAAAATAGCCTTGCTATGCATCTGTAGCATAAACAATTCGATCACCAGCTAAGGCAGGCTGCCACAATGTTTTGGATGCGTCATCAATTCAACTGCATGAGCACCTCAGCTCTCAAACTGCATTTAAACTGAAGTTATCGACTGCAGCAGAACCTATAACTCTAATTTGATACAACTGGCATCACTGAATCTTACCTAACGATGGATGATGAAGATTCGAACAGCTGAGATGCTGGACACTTGAAACTGAAATTGAGAGTGGTGAGTCTGAGAGTCAGTTGATCCTTAGAGGTGGAAAACCTAATCCAAGATTTTGATATTAATGCAAAACTAATGTCCTCCATAGTTATGTAGTAAAACACCAAATTTCCCTTTATTACCCTTTATCCCAATATACCTGCAGCATTCAGAACAGGAGCACATTAAAAGTGGCTCACAGCAGCTTTAGAATGGGAAACCAAAAAAAAGAGACTAAATATACTCAGTCACACAGATCTAATAAAGCACATTAAAACCAATTTTAAAGTAAAAAAAAATCAAGGCTAATGTGCAACCACCAAAATATAACGGGGTAGAAAACATCACCAAAATTACAGTGAGGCAAAAAATATCAGAAAAATGTCTAACTTTTCAAATTGCAAGTAATTTAAAAACATCTTCAAAATGACTAATACATGCGACAATGTTTTGTGGAAGGTTTATACAGTAGGTGCTTGGTAGCTCTCCCCACATTTATTAAACAAAGTGTCCAATCAAAGACGGCACTAATTAGCTGAGTTGAATGGAAACGTTAAATAAGAGAAATGAGAGGAGTTCATCTGCAAAGGAGAAAAGAAATTCACAATGACTGACGACATACTGATGGAAATGTTTCAGTTTGAATGTCAGTGGGACAGTCTACACACAGTTAAGCAGACCCTTGGTGATTTAAATGACTTTGGCTACCAGTTACATTGTTGAGATATTTTGTATTGGAAAAGTGTCATAGAAATAAAAATAATGTCAAGGATATTTTAGTGGTGTTATCAAACCATTCCTTTGGAAAACTGTAACTTGCAGGAACAGATTTCCCCACTCCACAAAAACAAGAGGGAGAGAAGGATGATGGATGGATGGATGGAATGGATTGACAGATGGATGAATAGATGATTAAATATACCATTCCAAGGAAAAAAGTCAAAGTGTTTTTAAAGATGGATGAATGGATTGAATTGCTAAATGGATGAAATAATTTTTAAAGGCCTGGGAATTTTTTTCCCCATTTTAATTCAGAACTGAAATATACAGCTCAGGAAAAAAATTAAAGAGACCACTTAAAAGGATAATTTTCTTTGATTTAACTTTTTTATAGGTATATGTTTATAAGATGGAGATTGTTCTTTACAGACAACATGTCTACTGAAAATGTATCTTCGAAATTCATACAAATACATACATACAAAAAATTAGTATGTATGTAAATGCATACTAATCCATTTTTAGGAACCTAACTAAAATGGCATTGATTTTTTCCCCCTTTCTTGAAAAATGTTTACTCTGCATTATAAATGCAAGAGCCAGTTAATTGCCACTGAACGTTTAGTTTTGGGCAAGGTCAACCTGTTTCATAGTCTCATCCTTGGGCCATAAGCAGCATGACGAACTGCATGCTTCCTGCTATGTCTATGCTAAGCCTCAGTGCCAACGCTGTTGCCAGGGCAACTGGTCAAAAAACACTTCTGAGGAAATTTCCAGTCTAATAATAACTAATCGCAGAGAATGAAGATTCCCTACAAAGACACAAAGCCTTATTCCCTAATGGAACTGGGCCACTTTAGAGTCTACAGGATTCTGTTGGGATATTCTGCATTCTTCTCTCTGAGCCTAACAGAACAGGAATGAATCCTGCTGTGAGGCCATTGTTACACATGCATGTCACAGTGAATATAGATATGTCAGCATATATCCACATTCAATAAACATTTCTCTTTTTTTGTGTATTTTTTTCAGATTACTGAACATGCCAGACAAGACATTCCCTCTTGGACGTTCTCCAAGGGGCCTGGTAACCATGGAGACACCATTGATCGCCCAGTATGTTAAAACACGTTATTCTGGACATCAATACATGGTGTGACATGTAATAAGGCTATTAAATGGTGTGGGGAGGGTGTTATTTTCATTTTTGAGATTAATGTAAATCCTACTCAACCTGTTATGTGTGTGAATTAATACACAGGTTAGCCAAGTGCTTTTCCTCTTGGATAGCATAAACAGCTACATAAAAACAGATACCTAGAAAAATCCTTTGCCTTGGCAATCTATAATATTCTTTATCTGCACGGCTTTGGCATGGCGAGATAGAGAGGAGAAAGGAGAGAGAGAAGCAGAGAGGGAGGATCTGTTTATATGAAAGGACAATAACGCCTTTTGGGAGGCAAAGAGAAATAAAAATCAACCCAGAAACGCGAATAGATTCAAATAACAGCCCGAACAAAAACACAGTCTGCGACACCTTCAACGTCAAGGGAAGTCAAGGCGGCGTTGCAGCACTTACCATGTCGGGGTTCAGCCTTGCTAAAATGGCGAAGGTGGACAGTCTGTCACACACGCATTTGGTTCTGAATGAGTCGACGAGCACAGCTCTGCAGCCCCTGGCAGACCAAGATCCCAGCAGAGAAGAGCTGCACGAAGACACACACACACACACACACACACACACACACACACACACACACACACACACACACACACACACACACACACACGCAGAGAAAAGCGATGCGGTGAATACAGAGCCAGGAAAAAAAAGAAAAGACGGCGCGCGCTTCAAATCCCACCGCGTTTACACCGCCTTTTTAATCCGGTTTCCATCTCCGCCGGCTGGGCTGCAGCAGGAGCCGAGCGGAGCGGAGAACCGAGTGAGCGCGGCGTGCAGAGCGACACACTGTAAATGATTAATATTATTATAAAAATAATAACGATTATTTTTCATGCCTAACTATTGGATATAGATGACTTTAGATATGAGGACTGCTCTTAATTATTATTCTCAAATTAATATTTAAATTCGTGTCTGTATTTTCATTGTCCTGATTTCTTTTTAAAATGCACCTATGTGCACTTGCTCACCACCAAAGCATGAATAAATAAAATCTACAAGCACCTGGAATAAAATGTGCAATTTGGCTTCAGTTTGGTCCATATGCAGACCAGAGAGGAGTTTATAAATGATTGGATTATCAAGGAGCTGGCAGGCCTATGGCAGAAGAGCAATAGTGCTCCTGGCAGATGCCAGAGATTGAAAGTCAGTCGTTAGGGTGAGTGAAGGTCATCAGACAGAGGATGGATAATTAGGCAGCTTTACCAATAATTGTTTTGTTGAAATTGACCCTCACTCAAACAGATCTGACTGTTTTCAGACTCATTTTGGGATGCACCAATTTGGAGTGTGGGATCCACTCAAATTCCTGCTTGGTCTTAGATATTACACCAAAGTTTAGGTTAATTCATATAAGTTTGATAAATTTTTTTTATGTAGATTAAGAGAAAAAAGAAATAGGACATGATCTAAACTCGTCCGACATCCAAAACAGACCGAATAGGAACAGGGAGAAGTATTATTATGTCATCTTCCCAAGTTAATTACTGACCAAATAAAACCTAAACAGTACCAGTACCATTCTCAATTTTCAAGTTTCCATATTACACAAGTATGCAAGAACAACCAAAGTTCAAAGTTCATGCAACAGAAACATTGAGCAGCTTTATCAACCTGTTTCTTAAAATTTGTTTAGTTTTTGTATTTTTCTTCCTATCCATCACCCAAATCATAATTCTACAAGCCAAAATACACAAATCCCATTTTAAATTTGGTGTACCTCCTATGACAGCACCCCTGTCTCTGCCACTTACCAGGTTTTGTTGTTTCCAGGAAACAAAGAGCTATTGGCCTGAACATAATTATAGCCTTACTGAATTTGATCAAATTAGCCAGATGCGTTAGAAACAGTGACTTCATGTGTCCCCATGCTGTCCCACATTATTTACAATCCTGATTTGGCATTTTTTGTAATATGTACAATAGCTGTAGAGTTGAGCAGATGTTACCCCGGCGCACCACTTCGTTATTAATGTCAGAAAAACTGACATTAATGCTGATTGGCCCCAAGTCTGACTATAACTTCCTGCTTTTAATTGATATCTAGAAAATTAACCAGGTTTTTGGGTTAACCAGCAGCTTACATATTTAATCTATTGGAAATTATCATCAGGTTTGATTTGATGATAATTTCTCTTTGCATCTAAAAACGAACTTGCCTGATACAAAGTGCTGTAAGACTGCAGGGAGGAGTCACTTGTCCAGTGACTCCTCCCTGCAGTCTATCTATGAAGTGTCATCAGACTTGTATAACCCTTGCTTGGAGACTAGTAGATTTAAATATTAATTTGTTCCTGCATCCATCAGAATAATGAATGAGGTTGATATAGAGTTTATTGTCATGCTGTTGATGCTCTAGTTTGATTTGTTGGTTTATTTACTTGTTCGTATTTTATTCTGCAAGGTGTAATATGTGTTTTAAGTGAACAATATGTGTATTTTGGTTTTTGTGGTGTCAGCATGATTTTATTTTCTGTAATTGTTGTGATCTGTGTTTTCTGTGTAGTTGTTTTGAGATTTTCTGTGTTTAGTCCTGTTTCCCTGTGAGTCTCTGTCCTGCCCTCCCTGTTTATTGATCCCAGCTGTGTCTAGTTTCCTGATTACCCTCCCTGTGTATTTAAGTCCACCTGTTGTCTTTGTCTCTTGTCGGATCCTCGTTGTGTGTATCTCTCCGTTGCTTCCTGTGTGGCCTGTTTGAATTCTGTTCCATCTGGATTATTTCATTATTAAATCATCTTCATCCTGGGTCTGCCTGCGTCCTCTCTCACCTCACCAAACCAAATCATGACAGTTGTGTAGCAATAATAGCAATAATTGTATTATTTGATATGTGTGCTTTATATATCAAATTGAAATCTCAAAGGGAGCAGTCTAACAGAAGTGAGGTTGCCATTTTGCTCCACCAGTTCTTCTGACCTACATCACCAGGCAAGGCAGGTGAAATGTCTTACCCAAAGACAAAAACAACAGGGGCAGACGGACCGGGAATCGCACTGGCAATCCACAGATTGCAGTGTAAACTCCTACCCACTGTCCCACTGTCGTCCCCATTTGCGATTGGCTTTACCATCAATGCACACTTACCATCATTAATAAAATGTTTTGGGATATTTTAGGAGTATTTTGTCTACAGGAACCAAAACCGAAGAGTTGTTATTTTGCATCCAAAGTGCCTCAAAGCAAACATCACATGATTAACTTTATAGCCTTCCAGCAGGTTTTAACAGAAGATATATTATTCAAATAAACCCTTTTAGAGTTACTGTGGGCCTAGGTTCTTCTGTTGTGTCCCAACAGTCATTAGATAACCTTTAATAATAGTTGAGAAAAAACCCCACAGTTTTCACTTTCTTGAGTTTCCAAAATCAAAGCACCTGACACAAGGCAGATGAGTGAGGCTGAGAGTACAGGACACACAGATGCAAAATGAATGCTCTCTCTCTCATAAGAACACTTCACTTCATAGAAAGCAGCTTGTTCCTTCATTAGAGTTTAAATCATCAAGAATGGAACATTAAAACCAAAACACATTGATGAAGAGCCTGATTACAAGACAATTGCTGCTTTCTTTGCTCTAAAACAGCTCAGTAGGATGAAGGTGACCTAAACAGCACTGGCTTACTTTATGTCATGTCAGTAACTGTGGAATATGAACCATATCTCCACACAGTTTTCCATCGCTTGAGTTTATAAGCAGAGAGGGTTTAGGATGTTGTTAGTTTTGCTTCTTAGCAGCAGGCAGCGACTCAGTGCTGACATTAGAACCTCACCTCTAACTGAAATCCAATCTATTAGGACACAGAGCAGTTTTTCTGTTGAAGTGATTAAGTCTCTCTGTGAGGCACACAGGAGCTTGCAGACACTCTTGCCCTCGCTGTTTAATTGGATAATTTAGGTGCTGGTCCAGCAGCCCTGCATGAAAGGATGTCCTCTGCCAAGTAAAGGCCACATGGATAAAGAGCAATGTGCCAGCACACAGGAAACATAGAAAAGGTATTTTAGAGGAGTGAATATGTATGCTTTGATATTATTCAAAGATAAAGAATTTGGGGGAAATCTTTAATTGTTGTTGCAGTACCGTGTGGCAGGTCGTAGTCCAGTTTTGCATCATTTTATGCGTCTAAAAGTAAGATTTAGATGCACAAAATGTGTCTAAATCTGACGCATGGATGTGGATGTGAGGATCGTATCATTGTCTCATATGGGCAACCAAAAATATGGTGAAATAATAACTTTCAAAAGTATTTATACCCAATGTTCTTTGTTCATATGATGTGTACCTGGACTTCTTTAGTGCTTCCAACACAATCCACCTGTCTGCTCCAGTAAAAGCTGACCAGGATGCGAGAACTTCTTCAGACCACAGGTCAACACCAAATCTGACACTGTGATCAGCAGCACAGCACCACCACAGGGGACTGGCCTGTGATCTCTCCTCTTTTATCCTTTACAGCTCTGAGTTCTCATATAACTTTGAGTCATATCACATTCAGACAACATAGTTGTCTTTAGGTTCACAGGGTCTCAGGAAAAGCAGTACAGCAGTTTGGTAAATAACTTTGTCACCCAGTGCTACACAAACCATATGCAGTTCAACACTAATAAAGTGGCCATGATCTTTGGGAGTTTCACACCAAGTTTATGACCAATTTAGTTTGTAGGAGAGATGAGGTGGACACAATCAACACATTCAAGTACCTCATGCAGTGAATGCACAGCAAACTCAACCAGACAAACCACGACTGTCTGTGGTAGCCAATGTCCTTTTCTATGCAGTGGTGAAGGGGGAGCCATCAAAGAAGGAAACATCCATGCTGGAAAATCTTATCAGCATTGCCAGCCACAGGGTCAGCATGAAGCTGAAAACTCTGCTGAGAGTGGCAGAGGACAGGACACTTAAACTACTGGCCATTATGACCAATAGAAACGACTGATGGAATTTTTGCAAAAATATAAAAAGTACAAAAAATAAATTATTAAAAAAAAATAAAATTTTAAAGATATAGCCTAAAAGATTTTTTAAAAGAAATTCTTTGAAAAAAATAAAATCTCACAAAATATCAAATTGCATAAATAATAGGCTCAGCTACTGAAGTTTTATTTTTGAAATCCATTTTTTCACAATTTAATGTCTGCTTGTAATATGTTCTTTGCTTGCAATAATATTTGAACAAATTGATCTCCATTGACCTTAAACCCCTGGCATAGAGGGAACCAAATATAAATGCATGCCACACTTTTCAGAATTTGTGCGGAAAATCTATCATTTTGTGTAAATCTATCACGTCTGTAACATAAAATAACTCATAATGCAGTTTGAATAGAATACTTTATTACTGTCACTAAATATAGTGTCAATAATATAGTCATTTATTCATTCATTCATTCATTCATGCCTTAAACATTAACAAACCACTTAATACTATGAAACAAAATAATACAATATACATGTTGCATTAAGAATGAATAATCCATAAATTACATCACAGGTACCCATATCCAATAATTGTCTTTAAAAAATAAGAGCAAGGAGAACATCAGTCCAAACCTTAATGTTTATGTCTCACTTCTCACATCTTCTTGTCACCCCTCAACTGAGATCTTGCTAATAAAAATGTATGAAATCCCTAAAACCCTCCACACAATCAGCTACCTTTGAACACAAACACCTCCAAGGACAACATAATCAACATTACGCAACTTTTTAAAGTGTTAGACCTGCCAAAGCACATACTGACAACCCAGGGCTGACACCACATCAAATGCAGCTCAGGTTTTTAGAGCACCTTAGGCAGGAAAAGCTGTAAACACAACCAGGCAGTGATGTCAGGCAGATGGACAAAAAGATGCAGCTGAAGTTCTTGTTATCGATTCTGGGGTGAAGCAGCAGCGTGCGAGTGAAGGCTGAGCAATCTCACAGCTCTTATCAACATGACAAGGACGACTCCTCAGAGTCCAATTTCTTTTCCAAATATTAACTCATTAATCATAGCTGCCGACTGAGATGGATTTTAATTTTACCCAGAACATGTCTTGTTCCAACCCCCAATCCAACTTCCCAACACAACAAGATTGGATTTTTGTCCTTGTTTTGTCTCTGTCGCGCTCTCTTCCACTGCCCTGCCTCAAAAACTTGTAGTAAGCAGTGACAGCTGGAAGGTGACTGCAATCAATAACATTCAACAGTCACCAGGTTGTGAAATAAAAGCTTGTACTCAGATATTGACGGTAGTCCAGTGTTTTATGCTTAACATAAATTTAGCTTTATTCTCTTATATGTTCTTCAAATTGGATGAAGACTTGTCTTCAAAATAAAACAAAAGAAAAAAAATAGGCAGAACCAGGATGATCAATGCAGGTTATTGGTGAAATCGTAAGGGTCATATTGACTACAGTGGGATGAAAAATGATAAAGAAGGATAGATGGGGAAGGAGAGGTAGTAAAGAAACAGCATTGAAATCTCACTTTCACCTTTTACTTTAGTGCTGGTACACCTGGATCCATCCATCCATCCATCCATCCATCCATCCATCCATCCATCCATCCATCCATCCATCCATCCATCCATCCATCCATGTGTAGTCAGACCAGGTGTGGTGTGATTGTGATGTGCTTCACTGACGTAGGCTTCTTTCATAATTTGATAACAATAATTTTTAGCCATTGCTTATGTCAAGATTGAATGCTTCTGACTTTTCCTGGTGAAGAATTAAGATGCATGTCTAACGTCAATTAAATAAACGTCAGATGAAATGCAATATGACCATTCAAACTGCCGACATTTTGAAAACTATACATATCCAAATTAGTTCAACAGGTGGATGTAAGACACATTGTATTTTTGTGGGATGTGATAAGACTGGAACTGGGCCATAAAAAGTCTCATATGGGCAAAAACATGGATTTGAATCACATTTGCCTGCAGTGACCTGTCCAGGGTGACCTTGCCTTTCACCCGTTAACCTCTGGAGACAGACATCACTGGGGATACGTGTGTTGGACAATAGATGGATAGCTGAGCTGGATTTGACACAATGTCTCTGGGTTTGGGTCAGGTTGGATTCTTTAGGCCTAGTCTAAACTCCAATGAATGTATAATTTGCGTTGATTAAAAGAAATCCTCAATTAGTTTTAAACCCAATTCATGTTTTTTTTTAATTCCCTAAAGTTGCATATTATATGATCAATTTGTTGGTAAATAAAAAGAAACAATCAGATGAATCAATAAAACATGACATTCATGTCCAGAATGGATGTAAACCTCTGGTTCCAGATGCATGGTTAACACAAAGTCTCACTGCACAAAGCTGTGTTTCTTCCAGCATGCTGGTTCCCACTCTGTCATGCTTACTCTAATCTGTTGTCTGAAAGAAGCAGAGATTTAGGAAGAAGCGGCAGAAGAGCTGTGCTTTGAATCTGCCCACAGAAGCAGTAAAATTGAACCGCTTTACGTGCCTCTTTTATTCTCTTTGTCTCCTTTATGCTCTCTAATTGCTTCGACTCTTTCAGCAGATTAAATTGATAGTGAAATGTGTAGCTGGGAACAAAAAAGGATGAGTTCCCTAAGAGTTCCCTTTAATTTTTCACATTGTGTTAGTGATTGAGCAGTGACAGCTATTGCTGAATGCAGCTGCTGAACTGGCCAGCACATCACCTTACCCAGAACTGGACAAGAGTAATAAAACTTGTCTTTGAAAAAAAGTGGAAGCTTGGTGTCTGTATCCAAAATTGTCAGCTCAAAAGTACTAATGGACCTCAAAAATATGACTTTTAAAAATGTAATCACCAAAAAAGCTGAGTTGTTTTTATTTTTTAACATACTCCACAGTAGTATGAACTCCCTTAATTATGCAAATAAAATATTCAGATTTGTTTTTGTATAGGAACGAAATAGAAGATCCAACACTTCAAATGCTTTTTCTTTGTTAAATTACAGATATTCAGTTTTCTTATTTTGATTAATGAAAACTGAAAAGAAATATTTTGACTATTCTAAGCAATAAAAACTGGAAGTACCTCAGTCTTGAAAACATTTGTATTTACACAGGTTTTAAGACAGCAAGTAAAAGTGGATTTGGATACACCAGGTATCCTTTAGAGCATGAGTCAATGACTAGATGTACTCCAATTCACCATCAAAATAAAAAGAAATCTTGCACATTGCTGCACAAAATCAGCAACACAAATGGCTCCAGGACCCACTTTGAACACTCTTTCTCTCCACATTAAAAAAAACATGCAATGTTTTATAATTTTTATCATATCATGTCCCCAAACACTTAAATTACTCAAAAAATGATCAGTGAGTAATATGAAATAGCTTAAAAATATTTAACGCGTCATAATGATCCTAAGACAAGGGACATTGGTCTCTTTCTTCTGTGGTAATATTCCAAACAAGAATGTTGCAAACATAATTTATTATCAAATCTAAGGTGAACTACAACACGATGGATTTATGCTATATTCACTAAAATCTCTGTTGGGTAAATGAGATAAAAATCTGTAATGTTTTTATCATTTAGATGGATTTAACATCTGCAGAGGAAAAACTTTTTGGGCCAAATACTACAACCTGCACAGCTGTACAGTAGTAATATACATACTCATCTTGGTTCAGGACATATGGTTAGCTTGTCTTTGGTTAGACTTTCACAGTAATCCTCATGTGAAAGTCTTGTGATATTTATATGGTCAGGCTCTGTTGAAATGTTCTGGAGCTGTAAGATGCTTCATAAAAGCAAAAGACTGATGAAACAGAATCCCAATAAAAAATGACCAAGATGTCGTCCTTTAGGATCTTTCAACATCTCTCAGCAGAACTGGTCTTTATGTATATCACCCTGGATTTACTGCAGGCGTCTCCGCTTTGTTGTGCTGCATACTTTGCCAGCTATGTTAGGAAAATCTGACTAAATAGCACAGATCATCAGAACACTACTGAAGAGGAACTGTTCCTGACCGTCCTGATTTGAAGCAAGAACATTGTTGCATCAGAAACTACCAGCAGACTTCCAAGCCAAAGCTGACAGTTTCTGTATGTTCGTTGAAAAGCAGACAACTGAACACAATATGTCACCAGAACCTTTCATCAACATGGACAAGATCCTCCTCATGTTAGACAACTTCCAAAAGGATTTGCCAGAGTGACTGGCAAATCCCTTTCTCTTTTTATGATACATTTTTTGGCTTATTCAAGTTATAGTTTGGAAAATTTGGTCAATGTGGACCTCTTGACATGGGAAGAGTCTACATGGGTTAGTCAGTACAACATAATGTTAACTCAAAGGTAACCAAATGTACACAATTGAGACAATAGGAGCAAGATATATGGTTATACCTCCCGTGAGAACATTGAAACTCATAGGGTATGGTAGGTAATCAGCAACAAAGAGGAGATTACCTTTCACTCTCATCCCAGGATATACAGGTTTGGTTGGTAGTGCCCTATAAATGAGGAACAGAGAAACAGAATCATCACAATGAGTTTAAGTCCAACTGGGCATGCGTTTTGAAATCTGAAAGGACTTTAGAACAGACATGAAGTTTTTTACTGACGTTGTATAGGTGGGAGAACTCGACCACAACAGGTGTAGAGAGGGAAGCAGGAAGGGGCTTGATGGTCACTGACAAAAGCTTAGAGTTGAGGATAGTATTGTTTCTGCAAAACAAAGCAATAAAAAAACAAATAAACAAAAAAACAATAAATACCACAATAACCTGAAATATCCCATTAAAAGAGGTTGTGCACTAATAACTTATACACTAATGGTCACTGAACTTGTTCTTGTTGCTAACTGATGAGTTTTCCTCCTGGCTTCTAAAATACCAAAGCAGCTACATATAATAAATCAGATTATAATTGAGAATCAAAAATAAAAATAAATGTTTTTATTGCTGGTAGTGACAAGTAATGTTTGTAATATGATAGGTAAATGTTTATTTTTTTAAATACTAACACCACTTTTTAATTCCTGATGGTAATAAATGCTGCGACAGACTGGCGACCCGTCCAGGGTGAACCTGCCTCTCACCCGGAACCTTAGCTGGAGCGGCACCAGCAACCCTGCTGACCCACTAAGGGACAAGGGTGCAAAGAAAATGGATGGATGGATGGATGGATATAAATGCTTTTGCAGTGCATAACTTCAGGATCAGGTTTAGAAAAGATTAATGGAGCCTTCTAGTTTTTAGTCATTTTTCCAGACATTACAAAATCAGGCTTGTTTTGGATTTTTATCACAATCACAACAATCACACTAAAGTGATGCTATCTAATATGGAGAGATTATATGAAAAATTATATTTTTATATTATTTTTAGAACATATGGAAAGAAAAATTATATTTTGAGGTGGGGCAAAGGGTTATTGAACCCCAGACTGTGAAATAATATACTACACAAATAAACTTAATGTGAGTTCAAACTTGACTCAGCAGGCTGCTAAAGATGGGACCAGACCTCCAGTGGAAAGTTAAAATGTTTTAGGAAAAGTAATTTTCTTCTCCCCAAATCTGAATTTTATATCTTTGCAAAAAGCTTTTATCAATTTTAATGCATTGGTTGTTAGATTATTTGCTCTTTACTTTGTATGCATTACAGTATCTGCCTTCATATGAACTATCAATCATGTTGCAAAAGACTATGTGGGAAAAATGAATTGCTACTGGACGCATAGAAACCAAAATAACCAAACATGGTCAACAGCCTGTAGTTGGTTCCCTGCTCACTCACATCATCATGGTGTCCTCTCACCACAATCAAACTCTCAGCTCAGCACAATCAGTCAACTTAAACATTTGTGTCATCTAGTCTCTTGCTTCAGACTCGTCTCATTTTTCTTGAGAGGTGCATTAAATGCAGAACAGGAAAGAGGTTAGGAATGAAAATGCAAAAGTAAAGATGAGAAATACAGTATGAGGCAGAGGACTGAAAAAAATGACAGAAATCCAAAGTTTAGCAAGAGATACAGTGGAAGGGGGAACTTGTGTTTGTCTCATTTTCCTGCTGCATATGTTACCAGTATATTATATGCTTTTAGAACATTATCATAATGGACATCTATTTCCAAGTCTCAGCACAGCTGTATGTAGCTGGTTAGACTCAGAAACTCATTTACATGTATTTATGTTCATTAACTTAAAAATATCTTCCGGTCACAATTGAGGCTACTTAACTTTACCACAATGTAAAAAATAAATAAATAAAAATGTGACCAGGATATTTTCATGATATGTTTAATTTAGTCACCTTTTTGTTAATCCAAAATTGAAATTTTCCAAATGTTTACGTTAAATCTCAAAAACATTGAAATAAAGTAGAAAATAAATAAAAAAAATATTAAAGTCTTATTTGAAAATTTCTTAAAATTTCTACAGTGAATTTACCCTTTTTTATTTTTACAGATTTCTTTTGCAGTGCAGTAACATAATTTTCTTTTATGAAATATAACCTAAAGCTTTCTGTATCCAAATCATTGTTTCCAAATAGTTGAAACTCATCCAGGTAAGTTCAAAGTACTTTTCAACAAATCCTAAAAATATTCCAATGTTGAAAATGTCACAATGGTTTATGTGAACACCATTCTTCATCCTTAAAAGCAGCATCATATTTTCATAAGATGATTAATTGCGTACATGTCCATCCCCTTTACTCTTACCTTTGCAGAGACAAAATGCTGCCCAGGTTCCTGTAGAGAACAACGCCAGTTACGAAGGTCGAGTCGTCGTCTGCTTCTATGTTTGAGAAGAGCGGAAGTTGAGGACATGGTGAGCTGGCAGGTCAAAGTCATGAAAAGACTGCTGATGCATTCTGAATGGCTGAGTGTGTAGGAAAGAGAAGGTCAGCCATGCTGCATCTGCGCCTACAGCAAACAACACCACACCTCACACCTGAGACACATGTGTCAAGGACACCTTAACAGATTTAATCATTTTCATAGATTTATTTGCATGTTTAAGAATAATTTTTAGGTTTCATGTTCTTTTCCAAATGTGGCTACTTGTGATGACTTTCATGAAGAAGCTTTTAGAATCAACAGAGCTACACTGCATGTATGAACTCAGTTAACATCAGAATGTTCAAGAAATTAATTAGAAAATGTTCTGGAACATGCATCAAATACTATTACAACTGAGTGTTTTAGGAACTTAACCATTTCCAACCTAAAAAAAACTAACACTGCTGCACTATAGATATCAGCTGATTTCAATTAGAACTTCTGACATTTTTTAAAACTCACTAAATAAGCTGTTGATCTGTCCACCGTCAATGAGGTACCGTACGTTTAGACTTTTCTGTCTGGGCAAAATGCATCTCCAATGGTGTGTTATCTAATGGCTGCAATGCCAAATCCATTGTTTCCATACAAAACTCTCACACTGTACATAACCTTGTACACCAAACCCTTGTATAGGTTGTATATGTTTTGGCTGTGAACTAATAGTTGGGTTTTTTTTTTGTCTTAACAATTTTACAACTTTTTATAAGTCATAAAATATTTTTTTTAATTCACACATGGCAGAAACTCTTATCACACACATTATGTTCATCCTATCATTATATGATTCAGCATATTCATAATTGTCATAATTACTTAGTTTTGTATTCTCAGTGCTTGGAGTTGATCATATTTTGTTGGCTTCTGTTTCTCCATGTATTGTTTTAAAATTGAAAACAGGTTCTCAGAGCAGTAAAGACCATGACCACAGGTTCAAAACTTTAGTGATTTTGAAGCCAGTTTGTTCTAATTATTCCCCTGATTCGTGCTGCTCCATCATGTTGGGAAAAAACAGAGATTATCATCAAACTAAACTTAGATGGTAAGAGGAAGTCGCTTATAGAAACTTCTAATGTTATGCCACCCTTTAGGAGACAGTCAACTTCTTTAAAATGTTGTTTGTATTCACTACAAAATAATTCAATCTTTTGGCAAGTAAGATTTTGTAATTTTTGTTTTAAGGTTTTGACTTCTAAAGAGACAAATGGCCACCCATCCAACAGGCTTACAGTCTCAGAGTAACTGCCCTGGCAGGATAGTGTCCTCCCTGGGAGCTCAGGCTGCTGGAGGAGACAAAGCTGAGGGAACAGACATGACCCAGTGCAGAAGCCCAGGCTGGTTCCAACAAAGTAAACAGCATCCAACCTGACCGGAGGAAATCCTCTTCCTGTTCTGATGAGGAGGTTTTCAGGCATCAGGTTGCACCTGATCTGCAGGCCCTTCTCTCTTTGAACCGTTTCTCTAAATTTGTTCAAACTTTACCTTATGACAAGTATTTAGAAAATCCTAATTATTTCCAAAAAACTCTATGTCCAGAGAAAGAGTCATCAGTCAAACCTATTTTTCATTGAAAGGGTACTGATATCCATCTCCAGCAGTCACAGGGCAGCACAGATGACCTGTAAAGCAGAACTGTTGTCTGATCGACACACTCATACCTAAAGGATCATTTTAGAGAACCCAGCTACCTAGTGGTGACAGGATGCTGGAGTACCCTGAGAGAAACCATGCATGCACAGGGAGAATATTTCTACCAACTGTGCCACTGTGCAGCATAAGAGCTTGAACTTCCTGCAGGACTTTCTGGAAGAACTGGCCAGCTTCATGTCTAAGTCAACTGTTCTACTGCCTCACTGTAGATACAGATGTCTCACACCCAACGGATGCTGAGCAAGTTCTCCGGAATGGATACCAGGTTCTCTAGAACTCTCCTTTGCAGTAGAAGATTCTAAAACAGTTTTCTCTTCAGTTATGCATGCCAAATTGATTTTTTTGATGATCCAAAAAATATTCCAGCTGTAGTTTTGTTGTATGTATTTAGATGCAAAGAAGGGATGTTTAACCCCAGTCTGTGACTTCACTTGTCAGAGAGATTACAGTGTCTGTTCTTAAAATACCAAAGACAAAAACACAATGAAATGGGCTTTGAGAAAAAAACCTTTCACACAAACAGCATATATGTGACTGCTCTCCATAACAATCCAAAAACAATGTGTACTCATAAGTGTGTACTCACACTCATTTTAGAACCAGTGCAAACACTGGTTCTGTTTGCACCATTCTTTGACTTACCAAAACAAAACCTATTCAGAAAACTCCTCCTGAGGTCTCTGGACACTGTGGAGTTTAGAGGCCCACACTGATCAGAGCTGCTACTAAACCTGGCTTTAGCTTTCATAAATTTCCCCATTTCAGAGCAGCATGGAAGGAGATTTATCAAAACTTGACAACTGGGCTCAACAGTAGCACTGGGCTGAAACGAGACCCAAACCATAGGAAAACACGCCTCCATCTGTCGGGCCATCTGACGACATCCAACTCTTCTGCTCCAGCACAGCCTGGAAGCGCACAGCAGTGTGCCAGGCAGCATGCAGAGACAGTGCCTCCCAGGCAACAACTGAGCTCCCATAGGCATCACTGGGGAACCAAGCAAGATATGTGGGAGTGTGAGGGGGATGAAGTATTATGTGTCCTGCTCATGTACTCTCTGGCCACACCAATGCAGTGTGCTCAGCCAGATCGAGTGTGCCCAACAACAACTAGTCTGGAGGGATTCTAACCAATTGGTTCAGAAAGGAAAGACCAAAGGAAAGAACAAAATATAAATTTGCTTATTCAGAGCAAGCATAAAGCATAAGGAATCAACACTGAAATAAAGAGATCTATACCAGTATGCACCAATGCTTTGTAGATTTATAACAAAACTTTAGGTAAGTGAATAAATTATTTCTATAGCAACAATCATGTTATTATTTATATATGTGTATGCATATAAAAATACACATGTACATATATATTTATGGTAGCATGGTAAAATTTCATTTTACACACTGAGGAGTGCCAAAATAAATTTTATAAAAAAGTGATGTTAGGTTAGAAAGTGTAATATTTAGATATGTATCATGTAGACAAATAAATAAATTGGGAGACTCCAGTTACCATCAAGCAACAGATGATTAGAACTTGTTTTTTTTTTGTTTTTGTTTTAATACAGTTTTGCAAAATAACATACTTTGCTACATTGATGAAGGTCCATCACCATTTTTGTTAGATTTCTTTTAAACATCCCAAAATAAGATACCAAACCTGTTTCATCAATGTGAACAAGTGGAAATCGTATCCTTGATGTGCTGGTTGATGGTGGAATATTACTGCTTGGGAGACACTTCCCTCAGTCAGCGAGGAAATTACCTTTAATTGCACCTGATTGGATCCCCTTGACTCTTGATTAGGAATGACTGGCTCATTAGTATGCTGCTTGTTTTAAAGGGCCTCAACACTCACTGATAAACACCCCAAAGTGCTCTTTAGCACAAGGAACAGCACGGGTCAGCAGATGGGGAACAAACTGCCGGTTTGTCAACATAGAAAACTTAGGACTTACCAAAACACACTTGTTTTCAAGAAAGTTGTAAAAATTGAAAACTTCCAGTCAATCAAAAACAATATTTTTCTGTGAGGGAGTAATAATTATTCACATATATATTTGACTCTGAGAGGTTCAACTTGTGTCAGTAACTGGATGTTAGTTAGTTTTATGGATACATTTAAAATGTCTGCCTTTGGGGTGTTGCGTAGGAAAGTAATTAAAGTTGCTAAGGGTTAATTACTTTCACTGAAAGAGTCATTTCACAATCAGTTGTTCTGGAGCACTCAATGCAAACCATCAGAGGTCAGTTTTCTGCATGGTTTTAATTTTTCATTGTTTTAACATGCCACATTTAAATGGAGAGAATCCACCTTATCCTGCAGCCTAAAGCAGGATTAGTGGGTTAATGAATTAACACAATAACTTCACAATCTTCTGTAACCAGTGACAGGAAAGTTACTTTGAAAAAGATTTCTGATTACCGATTACTCTTAGACAAAGTAACCTAGTTACTTTACAGATAGCTTGATATTAAAAGTAACAGTCCTGGTTGCCTCAACCTAAACATGAGAATCAGGGTGAGTCAGTAGTGTTTAAGGCCAGCTTCCTGTACTCAGGTTCACTTACTGATTTTTGTACCTAAGTTCAGCTTTTTTCTGTTTGGGTGGTGGTTGTGTGGGAGAGCATGCCTTGCATGTTTTGTCACAGCTTTCTGCTTTACAACACCTGTTGGACTTACTTTGTTAGTTTGACTCAAATGTCTTTTTCAAATTCAATGTTGAACTTTTGTAGCCAGATTGCTTGGTAAATTGACCTAATACTACAAAACCTGACAATAGAGAAAGATTTACAAATGACAGGAAAAAAAATCACAATAAATATAAATTCATATTAGTTGACATAAGACTAAGAATGCAAGTACAGTGCAAAAATAGTTGAATATTTATCATTTTTCCTGTTGTAATGTATGTCTCATCCTATTCAAGCAGACTGTGATCTGTACATCAGCATAGCTAATATGCTTATTCTGGGATTGATGGATTGAAGTCCATCTTCCACTAGGGGGCTTTGACACTGTCCTTTTTGCAATAAGCTAATGCATGAGTGAAGTACTTAAAATCTCTTGTTATTCTGTCTCCCCTATTTCAGAACTTTGTCACAGAACAGAGGGAACAAACCATGATGCTGTCATTTTTAGCTGACACCAACGCAAAATAATGCTTTTATTTCCAACATGATTCTCTTTCCTCTCTCCATTGTTTACGTTTGTGTTGCTGTATGATATTACACATGAGATGTTTCTCAAGAGGAAAGCAAAAATTTATGTTTTTCACTATGTAAAATGACAAAAATAGTAAAGTGTTAGATTATATTTTTCAGAAAAAAATTGATCTCATTAGAGTAAGGCATTGATGACATCACTGATCTTAACATAACCCTTGTTCACTTGTTTTCTGAATCTCTTAAAATCATGATTTATCTTCAGATTAGAGGTCAGGACCAGGAAAGCACTGCTTCTCATCCAATGAATGTCCTGAAAAAATAGAAATGACAATTTGGACTTGGGTGTTCCAATTACTTTAAATGGGCTCAGGTGTATACAATCCAGCAGCTGGGGAAGCAGACTGCTCCTAAAAGAATGGGCTGTTTTCAGGAGCTGAATGATGTCCAGTGTAACATGGAAGGATGCCTGTGTAATAAAGCAGTTTATTACATTTCCCGGAGTTTAGTGTTGAGGGACATAATTGTACTCCATAAAGTCCTGACCTAACCTGATCAAACACCCTAATTCTAAATTACAGCAGATAATGACAGCCAGACTTCTTACCCAACATCAGTGTCTGACCTCTAACATCCTATTCAGGAAAAAAGGTCAGAGATCCCCAGAAACAGACTTGTGAACCTTGTGGAATGTGTTCCAAGAAGAGTTGAAGCAGTAAGTATGATATTAAAAATGTTGTAAAATTATGTGTTATATGCTTTTACTGAATATTCTGAAGTTTTTGTGTCTTGAAGCTGAAGATTGACCTTAATTCTATTTCTCAATTAAAGTTCTTCTCAAGGAATATGACCACATTATGCATCGTATTATCCAAAGTGCTCCACATTGAGCCTGTACATGCATGGTCACACTCACTGCTCTTGTATAATATAAAAGAGAAATGAGTGAGATTATAAAGTGTAATTAACTACAAGAAGAAAACTGATTTTGAATATTAATTTGCACTTTTGGGAATTTTTTTTTGCTGGGGGACCAGCTTTGCTCTCGCCTCCTTGTTGTGATTGGCTGCTTCATCTCAACATTGAGTCGATATCTAGAGGTAGCAGCATCACTTACTGCTACATGTTAGATTAAGTTCAACCAGATCTCTTTGAGAGATCAGCTGAACTACCGTAGTTCAGGGAGCTGCTGTTGTTATTTGCTTGTTATCAAACTTAAACCTTTCCAGAATATTTTTCCCCCAATTCATAAGCTGTGGAGACTTCTGGAAAACTTGAAAAAAATACAAAATGAGTGCTTTCTTGCTGAGATTTCCTTGTTAAAACTAATTATTCATTATGTAACAAACTATCAAATAATGACCCTACACACAGAGAAAACCCCGGACCTAATGAAGGAACATTTTTTGATTAAATCAAATAGAAGTTTAATCAGTTTTTTTTATTAACAAACATGTACATGGGATTTTCCTACACAGTAACAGTAACTTTGCTTTAAAGTCACGTTTGGATAATTCCCTTTGTGTGTAAGCAAGAATAAGCATCTGGATACTGCTATTTGAATTTCAGTGTCATAAGATTGTGAAGACATGCAGGCAGGCTTTGCATTAATATCTTAAAAAACTTTTTTTGCAGCTGCTGAACAGCGGGTAACATAGAATCCTTCCATTCTCCTGCATGTTTTATGTGCAACATTAAATCCGAGCCTCTCAGTGTGTGTTTATCTAAGTGGGTGGCTTTGCTCTGCAGATTAATAGCTGTAAACACTGTTTTACAAATTATCTAATTGTCACTATGTGTCTGCTTTTCTGTGCTGACAAACACACACAAAGAAACACACACATGGCCGTTCTGTTCTCAAATACAGGATAATACAGGTATTTGACAAAAAAACTCTAGTAGACTGCTATCAGATTTTGAAGAATGTTTGGACCTGAGATTTTTAAGAGCATCTATCAAGCAGCATTTACCCGGCTTTCCAGTGGACAGGACGTTCTTTGGGATGCTGACTCGGTCCTCAGAGTTCCGAGCCCAGTCCACCATTCCTCTCCAGCCCTTCATAGGGAAGTTGAAGTCAGCTTGATCCATCACAGGACGCTTATGGATGCTCAAAACTGTAATCGACAAAATAGTGACTGAAACACATTGATTATCTACTGTATGTGAGCCTTCAAAAAAAAACATTTTTTTCAAAAAGTAAGCACTCTGTCTTTCAACACATTATTAGCATTGTTGTTGAACTGAACTGAACCATAACATCTCCTGGGTGCAAGTTGTATTGAGTCTGAGACTGAGACATAACAGCCTGGTTCTACCCTGTCCACGTCTGGGATTTTGGTGAGAAAGATAAAAAAAAAATCTGATCAATGAAAAAGTTTTTTTCTTTCTCTTATAGATTTATTATTTATCCTCTAAATGTATTTAGAGGGGACTTCAAGTTTTTATTGTCAGACACTGTAAAAACTTGGGATAGGCTGTAGAGCAATGTTGTCAATAGGTCAGAATATACAACAAAAATAATCCAAACATGTAAATATATTTTACGAATAAATAAATACAAGAAATCTTTGTTTGAAAGAAGCTAGGATCCTGACAAACAAACCTGTTCTGGACAGATGTGATAAATTACATTCTTCACAGCTTGTCTCCTTTCAAGAGAGTGAAAGTAAAAACTTTTATGTCAGTGTGGAATATACTTGGAGGAAGTGGAGCATCCTTTACATAGCACGGCTCATGTTTAATGTGTAGGAGGAGCCTGCCTGAAAAGACGTAGGTGGCAATTTGGCTCCAAACATTGAAGTAAACATGACTCTTCTGATGCCTCAATCCCACATGTACTCTTCCAATCGAGATCAAGTTTTTATCTGGAAGTCACAGTAACCAGTGGCCTCTGTGAGGATCATTTCAAGTTCATGCCTTTTCAAATGAAAAGTTGAACAATTGCAGCCAATGGGTAATACAGAAAAACAGCAGGTAGTTGTAAATTTGGATTCAAAATCTAAAAAAAACACAATTCTTCACCATTCTGCTTGTATAGCCATTTCCTGTGATAAAAGTAGGAAATAGTGTAAAAGTGAAATAGTGCTTCTTCCTAAGAAAAAAAATATAACTGAAACAAGAGGAAAATGCAAACCAACATTCTAATCTAAATCAAACAAAACCTCCTTATGAACTCAGATCAGCCAACATGACAATAGACAGGTCACACATCAGATCACTCCTCTGATCTGATCTGATTGTTTTAACACACCTGTTCATTCCATAACACACAAAAAGCAACACTAAGCCTATCACAGTCAGTCATCCACTTAAAGAAAACAACTGGGTAAACATTTTATGATGTTTTGATATATTAAAACTCTAATATTGAAACTCATGCTCAGGTTCACTTTGTCTTGAGACTAAAAATATCTTTATAATAAATGTGTTTCATATGTAATAGGTTATTGTTAACCCTAATTGATTAAAAAATCAATTTATTTTCATAAAAATAAAACTTATTTTAGTGAAAATAAATTGATTTATTTTCATTAAAGCCACTGATGTTAGCTCTAACAGTGAATGAGTTCTTAACTGCACAACATTGTTTCAAAATTTTGATTTAAGTCAGATGATATTTTAATACAGAAGTCTATTTTTAGAGAAAGAAAAGCAGAAAAAAGAATATGCTTTTGATAGATATAATGCGTGAAGATGAAGCTAACCCAGGTTATCGGTGACTTCATACATGTCACGGAACTCTTTCATCCTTAAGCCAATGACATCCACAAAGTCCTCCATGAGACGGAACAGCTCCTTGATGTTGGAGCCCAGCTGAGAAAAACAGACACATGAGAGTTGGAAAAAAGGAAAAGATTAAGAATATGAGAAGAATAAGTGTAAAACACACAAAGTACTTTTTCTTTACAGACAACGTCCCACTGTTGCTTGTTGATTAAGAATCATGTTGCGTCTCACACCAGACTGCAACCAGCTTTAGCTTCACTTCGTACAATTCTTTGCTTTAATGGTTGTATGCTTCCAGTGTTAAATTAGAAACACTGTTCAAAAGAAATAAACATCATCAAATTCACCAACAGTTAGTTTGCAGCAGCAACCATTTCGATCCTATTAGTGCTCAGTGCTTTCTGTTTTCAGTCAATGTCTCTGATGTCTTGCAGATGAAATAGTTTCCATTTACAAAAATATGATTTTGT
>CAEGAF010183255.1:0-23479 GCA_903067075.1 Micropoecilia bifurca
CCCCCCCCCCCCCCCCCCCCCCCCCCCCCCCCCCCCCCCCCCCCCCCCCCCCCCCCCCCCCCCCCCCCCCCCACACTTTATAATCTCAAATTGGGCCCTAAAGAGCAGCATGTAAGCACCACTCTTAAATATTGTCCGACTATGTCCATCACTTTATCCCCACAGTGTAGCTAACTTCTGATGGTGACTTCTAACAAAACTGTTCCATGTTTAAGTATGTTTAGCATGGAATGAACCCTTCACTGCTGTGCCAATCCACCTTTGAGATGTAGAGCAAGAGATTCACATCATGGATATTCAACTGACAAATTTGTAGCGACTCTAATGCCATCAGGTCACTGTGGACCAAACACTGAATGTTTCAGACATTGTCAAGCGTATCCAACAAACGACTAAGACGTCCAACAATAGAGATTTACATAAAGTGGACAATGAATCTAGGTGGATGTTAGACGATGAACCTTCAGGCAGCTAGTTGATGTACCATAACTGCCTGTTGAGTCCTTTAACGTCCAGAGTGTAACTCACGTCAATCCGGGCCTCCAGTTCATGCAGAGGTATCCGGCGGCTGTAGCACAGCATCTGTCTGCCGATGTCCTCGCAGATTGGGGTGGATCCTGTGGGGAACCGATCAGTTAACTTCAAGCCACACGTCTGCGCTGTCCTCCGTCAGGCCGACCTACCATCCAGATGCAGGAGCATGTTGGTCTTGAGCAGATTCTTGGCCCGAGCCACCTCGCTTTCCGTCACGCTCGTACAGAGAGACATCCTGTCGAGGGGCAACCGTCGCCGTTACGTCTCTTGACTTCACCCAGTCCCTTTCGTCTGCGTTTGCGTGCGAATGCTCACCATTCCATCTGAGTGAAGTGCATCATGTCGCTGATGGTGCCCGGCTCACACACCATGTAGAGGCCCCACAGACCCGTGTCCGTGTAGCAGGTGTTGAAGGACTGGAAGCTGTGGCACAGGTTTCCCTGACAGGCCATCTGGGCCAGCTTACTGGACAGATTCTGAGGACAGAACCCGACTTCAACCGTCAGCCTCAACTGGTCCCTCGCACATTTTCACTGTTTGGAAACAGAACCTTTGACGTCTTCCTCGATACTCACCACACCGCCACCGAACGAGCGGTCCCAGTTTCCAATCAGGGTGTTGGCCACCATCAGGGGGATGGTGTCCGGGTGAGACCACCCGACCGCTTCCACGGCGATGGCGATGTGAGCCAGGGGCATTTTATCGTCGCGCACGCGGATCTGCAACAGAAGCAGATCGATCGGCGGTTTCTCTACCAGGTTCCAACACGACATCGAAAAGCAAAAAGAAAAACGGGATTTTAAGCTCTCAGACTTTATGTCTTCTTCCAGAATCTTATAGCTTAAACTGTAAAGATTTGAAGGAAAAAAAAGGTTTTTTACACTGATAATATCCAGATTACCTTCATTTTTGCTACATCAAGATTTGGGTTTTTGTCCAACTTTGTGATTTTGAGTTGTAAACTGGACTGAAGATTCTTGAACTAGATTCATTCCAAATGCCATGAAATTGGAATTCTGATTTCCTTTTGTAATTTTATTACCTGAAGATTCCCATCACTGATTTGTCCGACCTTAGTTAACCGATCAGCCAACAAGAAGTGCAATAGCCCACACTGCCAAATCTAAAGTGTCTGGTCTGAGTTATTTCAAGATTTATGGAAAATAAACAGATGTTTTCTATTCTTATTTTTCTACAATGTTAAAAAAATAAAGAAAAAACTGGAAACTTTACAATTTTTTAATGGGAAAACCGTCAGAACCCAGTCTCCTGGGGTTTCTCTTAGAGAGTAACACAGCACTGCCCCTCCCCCACCTGTTGCTTCACACTGCTGTTCAGAAAACTGAAAAAACTCTTATCCTTTACTTACAAGAAAGACAAAAATCAACTGTTTTGAAATCTCTGTAGTTGTGTACGACAAACTGCTTCACCTTGGAGACCAAAGGAGAACCAGCCATTATGTTCATTAAGGCAGCTTAGTTTTAAAAATATGACTGGAAATGTGCAAACACCAGCAAATACTGCCTCTTCCATCTGAGGTAAAAGCTCAGACTTGGGCATATTGACAGTCGTTTTCACAATCCTTCATTTCTTTGTTGAATTTAATTGAAAGTGTCCAAGTTGGAATATTGTAAACCATTTTAAATGGAGGCCAGCAGAGCCAAAATGACTGGTTTTATTCATATTTTAACTGTACTTAGTATTAGAAAGCTTTGAAACTCCAGATGACGCCGTCTGTTTTCACAACCTCAATATTTCAGCAGAAAAAGAAAAAAAATGAAGACAGCTTCCTACCTCACTTCCTGTGAAGTGGCACAGAGGAAGAGCCGGGGCTCCGCCTTGATCCCGACTGGGAAGTCTCCCGAAGTGAAACTTGGCCAAACTGTGGAGTTCCTGGTGGCAAACACCTGATCAGGAGGGAAGGCAGAAATCTGGGTCAGAGGGGTCAGAGGGGTCACTGGAAGGAACCAACAAACATTCTCATGTTCTGGAACCTGATCTTACCACATGTCAGGAGTAAAAGGAAAGATTTAAATGAACTCTGATGGGTCAAACCCAAAGTCTGTTGATGGACAAAATTACATTTTTAAAAGTGTATGGTAGAGCATGAAAGCTTACTGCATGTCTGAGTGTGTATGACAAGAAATTAAGACTAGTTCAACTAATTCTTGATGATTAAAAATCATTGAAATTAGAAAATAAATGTATCCCTAAAGGCCCAGTGGTGTTGCTGGATTCATGGACATGAGAAAGTGTCGGTGAATCCGACCTCCAGCAGCCGCCAACACGATCCTGGGTCCTTTGTAGTGTGTAGTGATGTACTCCACCAGGTCTCCTCTGTTGATCGTCCTGGATACCAAACACACACACACACACACAACGATCACTAGAAGGACTAAATCAGAGTTAGAGTCAGCTACCTGGACTGAAGGTGGTGTTACTTGATGTTCTCAGTGGGGCCCAGGATGGTCCTGCCCAGTGCCGTGGACTGGTACGCCGTGGCGTGCAGGTAGTCAAAAACCACTTCCTGCAGGTTAGTCTCCACTTCCTGCATCTCCCTGAGGATCACGCCTCGCTCCCTCTCGATCTCCGCCTCGCCCAGCATGCTGTTCTGGATGATGTCAGCCAGGATCTCGACAGCTGGGGCAAAAAGAAAACAGACGGCGGCTCACGAACGGTCGGCTCGGTCCGGCACACCTTTCCATCGACTGGCTTTCCTGTTCCGCACCTCGCGGCAGATCCTTTGAGAAAGCTTTGGCGTAGTAGACCGTCTGCTCCCGGGACGTGTAGGCGTTCAGGTGAGCGCCCATGTTCTCGATCTCCAGCTCCAGGTCCAGCTGGGAGCGTTTCCTGGTGCCCTGAGGGACAGTTGGAGTAGCCCATCAGCTCGCCTGTTGTCCATGGAGGTTGAGGTAGAAAAACGTCGCGCTGTCTCACCTTAAATGCCATATGCTCCAGAAAGTGTGCTGTGCCGTTATTCCTCTGGTTCTCATAGCGACTGCCGGCATCTATCCATAAGCCCACCTGGAAGGAGGAGTTTATGAATGTTTCTGAATACTTGGGAATGTTTGGGACTTTAGGTCGGAGAACCTTTGGCTCACAGTGCAGGTTGTAAGTCCAGAGTCCTCTGAAGCCACCCGGAGACCGTTCTCTAAACTGGTCACTTTGGTTTCAGGGACATTTAGCGCCACCTGCTGAGCGGCTGGAGTAGCCAACAGTCGCCTGGGTCTAACAGGAAGCTGAAGGGGACAGAAGTGAAAGGTGGACTTAGAAATTCTTTAGGCAAATCCCTTGGAGATATTTATCAATATTCATATAAACTGCAAGCATGAGTTTTATTTAATAATTTATAATTAGGTTTTTCTTAATAATAAGGAATTATTCCAACCAAATTGTTTGTTTTGGGTATTTTATTTTGTAGTAATTATCTTGTCCTTACAACTTTCTTAAATTGTAAAACTCATTCTTTTGAAATCTTTTAACTTCCTATTTTGGGGCTTTTACTTTATTTCCTACTTTAACTGATCAGCTTCCCTATTCCTGTTGGGGGGAAAAAGAGCATCCACACAGCATAATGGCATGGCACACACTGCCATGTTTCACCAGGCATATGGTGAAGAGTGTTAGTTTTCTGTCACACACATGACTGCAGCAAGTCAAAAAGTTTGATTTTGGTCTCATCTGATCACAGAAGTTTAAATAAATTAATTTATGACTGCAAAAATTTTAAAAGAAATTTAAGCAGGCACTGTGACATCAGGTAGACATCAGCTAACTACGATGTCTATCTAAAATATTTAAGAGCACTTAGCAATTCAAACTTCTTTTCTTTTTTTTAGAAGAACAATATGACAATATGATACTTAAAATCATTTGTTCTCACTGATAAATTAAGCAAAGGTCGATATGGAAAAGTTTGACTTTTTAGGGGAAAATTTTGATAACTTCTATAATAACCTGTAAACCGTTACAAAACCCCCAAAATCCCAGTCTAAAACCCTTAGTCTCTAAATAGGCAACTAAAAATTGCAAGCAATCACAGATAAAGATTAATTTAACTCAACTCTTAAAGTAAGAAGAAAACGTATAAACATGGGATGTAGGGGTTGGAGGCTATGGATGCTTTTTGACTAGGGCCCCAAAATTACTAAGCTCCGCCTCTGTAAACGGCAAGTCATGATGATGATGCTTCACTTAAACAACTTATGTAAGTTTTTAATCACTCAGCAGTATAATTGACAACCATTGGCTACAGCTTTGGTTTATTAATTATACCAAACCGAGGAAGCAGACGGAAATATTTCTAATTAATAACAGATCCTGTGAAGCCTTTCCGTAAGGTTTTACTCCGTCATTCTGCGCATTATTGGCTACAAGAACAACAACAATGCAGAAACGCAGGAAAGAGACTAATAGCACATTTTACTTACCCCGTTAGGATAACGCGTCTTCACTAAATGTCTTTGAAGAATATATCTCCCAGCTGACGTGAGGCGATGTAAGGACGCCGCCATATTGTTTATTTGTAACACTGCGCAAGCGTGGGGCCAACGCAACATCCGTCGTTTTACATAATAAAACTACACATGTCTACAGTATGCAATTTTTTTAAATTACATAAACTGTGATGTTGCCTTCCTTCTAAACAATGTTAACATTGTGTTTAAAAGGTAATTAAGATATGTAGTAAGATATGTTGTTTTGACAGCCACGAAGATGTAAACAATACCCACATCACGCAGTGCATCTATGGGTCTGTGTAAACATTTTTAGAACACGTGGAACTCCGTGGTTCACAGAATCGTTGTACTATTTTGTTTTATGTTCTTTCTGATGGAAGCGTTTACAACTCTCAGCAAACAAATACATCAGGTAATAGTAGTTAACATTTATTTTGAAAGGACTAGAGCTGGGAAGCGGAAGTACTAGGTTAGCCTCGCGCGAATTTCTTGCATTGTAAGGCGGTGCTGCGCTCTATTTAGTTGTTGGAGAAACCAAAGTCCTTTCTTATGCAGCGTCCATCCAGCTACAGCCAGATATTCCAAGGTATCCGGGTGACACTTTAGGTTTGTTTTGGGTGAGTTTAACTTTAATTTCAGCTGTGTCGTTAGCAGCTAACTCTGTTGGGATTAGCTTGAACCGCAGTCAGGTGGTCTGAACTTTGGTGCGATAGTGAAGACGCTCTGTCTTTGCTCTGGCTTTCAGGAAAACATGGCGGAGCTGATGGACGGCGACCTGGAAGACGGAGAAATTTCCGGCTCCGGCTCGGACTCTGAGATGGGTGGCGCTGCGGCCGAACAGGCGCGAGCTCGGGGGCTTCCGGCGTTCAGCGGGGACTCCTTCCAGCACAGACCCGCTACCGTTAACCAGCCTCCCGCCGCCGCCGCCGCCGCCTACCGGAGCTCCGCCAAGACGGCGGAGTCTAGCGACAGCGACGCGGACTCGTCGGACGAGGAGGCCGCTGTGTGGCGTCGAAAGCGGCTAAAGGTGTCAAACGCCCCGCCGCCGGCCGCCTGTCCCGCGCGGTCCGCTCCGCCGCCCGTGTCCGCCTGCGGAGCGCCTGGAAGCCGCAAGGTGAACAACATCTGGGGCTCCGTGGTGCAAGAGCAGTGCCAGGACGCCATAACCGCGGAGCTGGGTGTGTTCGGCATGGAGGGCGTCAGCATGGCCAGCAGGAGTGTTGAGACTTATAACTTCGTCTTGGCTCGGAAGATGATGGAGAAGGAGAGGGAGATGGAGAGGCAAACTAGGGAGGAAGGAGAGGTGAGCATGCTGGATGCTGATCTGGAGGATTACATGAAAGGCCGAGGGTCAGAGGACAGAGCCGGGGGAGATGCCAAGAGAAAGCGGGCTGCCAAAGACAGAATAGGACCTAAAGCCGAGATGGACATCAAGGGCCGGTATGAGATCACAGAGGACGACCCGGACGATAAGGTGGTGGAGGAGATCGCGTACAGACTGCAGGAGCCGAAGAAAGACCTGATCGAGCGAGTGGTCCAGGTCGTCGGGAAGAAAACGGCCATAGAACTGCTGGGAGAGACGGCCACGCTGGAGGAAAGCGGGGGCATGTACACTATGGACGGGAGCCGGCGGCGAACCCCCGGCGGAGTGTTCCTCAACCTGCTGAAGAACACGCCGGGCGTCAGCAAGACCCAGATCAAGAAGATCTTCCTGGAGGAGTACCAGAGGGACTGCAAGAGCAAGAAGGCGGCGCAGAAGAGGAGGCGGCAGGTGCTGGCCAAGAAGATGAAGCAGGCCATCGGCACGCTGAACCTGCAGGAGCACGACGACGTGTCCAGGGAGACGTTCGCCAGCGACACCAACGAGGCCTTGGAGTCTCTGGAGGAGCCTGTGGAGGGAGAGGGGGATGGGGAGGAAGAGGCAAAGGAGGAAGCTGCTGCTGGGACCGAGGAGACGCCTGTGGTCTACAACTCTGCAGACCTGGAGGTCTTCTGAGGGGATTCCAGCGAGAACAAAAGTGACTATTGACGACAGTGAGAATGGCTCGCTGAAAGCACTGCATTTTGGAGAACGTCAAACTCTCTGACTCTGGTCTGTTTTTTGTTTGTAATAAAAGAATCTGTGCTGAAATAGTTTTTTGTCTGTTTGGGTTTTTTTTTGTTCTAGCTTGATATGATCATTGCCTTTAAATAAGTTTTGTCTGAAGCTTTGGATGTTTTCTCCAACTACAGTGACCTTTATTATTGTATCTGGGTTTCATAATGATTCAGTAATATTTAACACAACCAATGATGACCTTTCTCAGTGCTGCCACAGTTAGAAAAAAAAAAAAAAACAGCAGTAACTTTGCATCAACAATGCAGCGTCTCTGGATATAGTATGTTCATGCATGGCGCAAACCCCAGGACAAGTATGAACTATAGTTATTGCAGTCCCGACAAAAGTCCACTAGATGGCAGACATGCTACTTACCAAAGTACATAACATCTTAAACTTTTACATTTTATCATGCTACAACCACAAACTTGCATTTTAATAAATCTTTGCAATTAACAGTACATACAGACAAGAGCATAAAAAATATATGTTTTTTATTTTCAAATACAATTCTTTTTTTTAAGAGCAATGAAAATATTATAGTCCAGTTTATTCTGCTTTCCATAAATAACCCCCTAAGATTTCACATCATTAGCAAATAAAGTCCATCCGTTTGTGATTTATCCTCCCTGATGCAGGCCACAAATGTGAGCTGTGCGGATTGGGGAACACATCAGATTCATCTTAATGGTGTCAGTCTGGGCGATTACACACTGGTCGACATAATAGAGGCCTGGCATGACGGGCGGAGAAGTCCTCTGTCAGATTAATGAGACTGGCATCCAGCTGTTCTGTTAAGAGCTCCAAATTTTGTTAGAGAACGTTAGAAAAGAGAATGGAAATAACCAGCACTCAAAAAATACATAGAATGTATAATGTGGGGGGAAAAAAATAACCCTAATTTTTCCCCCTTTTTTGGAGTTGTGTACACTACTTTCCTCTAAAAGACAAAGATTTATGGAGATGCTTAGTGCCTCTAACATGCCCATGACATACACTAAACTTATTTATTACTTTACTAGCAAATTATGTAACTGGCTCAAAAACTTTGTATTTTTTGGCAGTTACATCATTGCCTTTAGATTTAAAATTGAAAAACTCATAATATTGTTGGCTGTGATTACATCAGCGTTTACTACAAAAGCAATTCACAGATCTGAATTCCAACTTCCGTAATAAATCGAAAGCAGAATTGGTTTCAAATAAAGAACCGCTGATAGATATTTTCTATAAAAGCAAAATTCACGTATTAGTGCGCCTGTAAAGCCCTGTTTAAGAGAAGCTGTAACATTTCACAAAGCAATTTCTGCTTCATTTAAGTTAAACATTTAAATCTCGCCTCACAAATGGCTTCAGCTAACAGCTGAATCTAAATCAAAGTAAAGTTTCCCGTGGTCTGACAGAAACCCAGAAATTCGGGGAGCATTTAACGGTGGCGGTGGATTTGTCGTCTGAATCGCCTTGAAGAGGATCATTACCATCCGCTCATGGCTGCCACATGAAAGCCCAGAGGCACGCTTCATAATCCCGTCACTTAGCAACTGTCTTATTTGCTTGCGGATGTGCCTTCTCTGATAATATGTTGCTACGACGTCGCCTTGAAAAAGTATTCCTACCCCACACAACCAACTCCTCTGAGTCAATACTTTGCCAAATCACCTTTCATTGTGCAAATACAGCTTCTCTTAACTTGGAGAGTACATGTCTGAAACTACCTTGTTGGTATATTCTCCCACCTGAGCAGTGTATCTATGTCGCTCCTAGAGTTAGCATGAGCCTCTAGGCTGTTTCTCTGTTTAATGATCTCTGTCAGTTTCTTTGTAGGGCAATGGGTTGCAATGAATTTTATTTAGGGAGTATAGAACAAGAAGCACATCATCAACATTGTGAATTTGTAAGGTGGGAATACTTTTCCAAGGTACAGTAAGAAAAAGCTGCAAGCTAATTAAGTCTACACAAAGGTAAGGAGACCGGGGTATATTACTGTCACGTCCTCTGATGTTTTGCTTCGGTTTATCCCATTTGTCAGCCTATGAGTAGAAATGAGATATTTACTTTAATCGCAAAAGTGATCAAAGCCTGGATTATCAAAGAACTTGGTGCTCTGCAGGAGGTGAGTGATATTCTGCCTCATCTTATTCATGTGGATTTGTTACCCGCTGTCTCTGGTCTCAGGGCCTCTGTATCTGTCACCTGGCAACGAACTTGTTGCCTGGATACAGCACGCCATTTCTTATTTCCCTTGGATCAAACAAGACCAGAGCTGAATTGCTGGTATCTTTGGGTGATCCAGTTCATCCATGACACAGACGGATTACTCACTACTTAGCATGTCACGCACCGTAAGCTCTTTAGTGTCTTGCAATGACCAGGAAAGCAAAAGTCACGTTTTGTACCTGTCGGAGCAAATCTCAGAGACATCAGGAGGGGTTTCCATCACTGTCCACCACAGATTTGCACTCCGACCGAAGAAAGACCAGGATCTCTTTTGATCCGTCTTTCTCTCCCCCGTATCATGTCCTATCAGCTACAGAATTTGGCCTAGAGAACAGCACCAAAGGTGAGTTAGATAACATCATCAGATGACTATGGAGAAGAGGCAGTGACTCAGCTCTTTCTGTGAAACAAAGGTGACCCAGTTGGGAGTGGTGAAGAGACAACAGATCACATTCATGAAGTATGTCAGCTCTGGGGAGACTAAGATTAATTCCTGCTCTGGTTGCTAGAAAACAATCCTGGTTATTTTTGTTTGCAAGGACCTTGATAGCAGATTTTTTATATGCAATTATTATTTCATCTATTTAGGGAATAAAAGCTACCCAAACCATGAATGAACTGGGAGTAAGGCAAAGGTTTGGTTTAATTTTAATTGCCACAACCAGACCTTATTGCTCCCTTACCTGTGGAGTCAGCGTTAGTGTTTTCGTTGGTAGTTTGGTGTAAAGCACTTTCACCTGCCTTGTTACTGAAATGTGATATACAAACACTTGACAGGTTATGTAGACATTGCTTTGAAGTTAAATTGACAAATTTCGAGGTAGTCCAATGTTAATTCATTTTAACACTAACCTTAAGAATAGGTTGCAGAAGACTGAACTGCATCCTTATTTTCCCTCTGTGTCACATTGTTATTCTGGACAGTTAATGGTGCAAAGTCTACATACACTAATCATAGGTGTCTTTTATTTTTAATTGACTCGTTCTTTTCCAAAATGGAATAATTATTGACAACTGACCTTGTTTAACCACTCTACTAGACAAAATTGGCTGAGTTAGCTCAAATGTGTTGCTGGAATGCCAAACCGTGTCTAAGTTTAAATATCTAGCTATTAATTTGACGCAAAGTTGATGAATTTGGAGGTAGACCTCTTCTTCATTATTCCTCTAACCTTTCCAAAACCAGTTTTCGTGGTGTGCCGGCCGGGAACCATTGTTCTGCTGAAACAAAATTAAACTTTTTGATTGCTACTTAAAACATGAGGCCAGAAGGGACATAATTTATTGTCTAGACTTAAAAGAGTGGATTTGTCTCTCAAGCAACTACTAGCAGAACATAGAGCAACCGGAATAATTTGACCTCCTAATCGTGTTGTCTTTTTGTTACCTAAGAATATATTTGAGTTGGTATGAAGCCTCTGTGTCTGAATGCAGCTCCAAAGCCACCGGTTTCCTTTTTAATTCCCTCCCTTTTGATGAACTAGAAGTGGCGTCTTCCCAAGCATTCCCTTTCAGTAGCGTTCCTCATGCCTCAACGTGGGTGACCTTTTTAGTTCTGGCTTACCAGCCAACTATGCCAGCAGTATTTATGTCTCTATTCTTGCAATGCACCATCCTTCCACGACACAATTACAGCCGATTATGCAGCAAAGCAGGTCATTTCTGCTGTGAGTTCAGGAAACCTTAATTAGAATTTCACTGGAAGGAAACCTCATGTACTGTCATGTAATTATGAAATGTCAACTGACAATGACTGAGTTTAAATGTGGAAGCATTCTGCGAGTGACAGATGAACACATTTCTCACTTCTTCGATTTTCTCCCTGCTTGGAATCAAAGGAAAATGTACTATTTCAGAGGCACCGGTGGACTTAATAGAGCAGGTTACTGACGCAAAGCAAGGCGAGAATCTCCAGTTGGAATTTTCTTTAGATCTAAAAAAAAGTCATCACCATTGTTATGAAAATGATTCAGGTTTGGCCCCTTTTTGGGTTGAACGTGGACTAGTACATATGCACCAATTTACATGTGTATATGTGAAACTGTTCAAAGGGACTGTGGATGCACATTTTACCTGTTTTGATATACAAAATAATTTATTTAGTTTGAACTTCCCTGGCTTTTCATGTGTCTAGTCTCTCAGACAACAGTTCATATGTTGGAAGACCAATAATGTGAAAATTCCGCCATTTTAATAAGAGCTTCTACGGAAGCCCTGACAGTCCAGGGGAGAGTTTTTTTTTTGAAGACTTTTTTTTATCAGTGTCTGACCGAATTTAATTGTTTTCATCTGAAAATAACAATAACAACAAAAAGTTAGATCTAAATATTGTCAAGTTTTGTTTTTTTTTTCTCCAGAAACTGTTTGCCTGGAGAGGAGCATAAAACGTTGTGATGTGTAAAATTTGATAAATTTAGTTTTTCTATAAAGTCTTTCTGACTATAAGATAAATTTCACTCATTTCTACAGCAGAAAGGGAAAAAATGTATCTTAAGTCTTATTTTTTTTCTTGCTTAAGCCCTAAAGGACAAGATGTAAAAAAAATAAAAAAATTTGACATTTCTTCTTCTCAACCAACACACACAGGGAAAGAAAAAAAAAATATTTTCCCGAGCAAGAGAAAAAAAACTGGAAAAGCAAAAATATATATTTTCTTTTCCTTGTTGGATGATAATGGAAAAAACCTTGGAAATATGGCATAACAGAATCTTTCCCCCACTTGCCATTCAGGGCTGAAGTGAAAAAAAAAACACTTTAAAAAAATCTGATTTTTTTTTTTTCTTTTCCTGTATGTTGAAAGATATGAAAAAGAAAAAACTTAAGCTTGAAAAACATCCATCCATTTTCTTATCCCTTAATGGGGTCGGGAGCCTATCTCCAGCGAACGATCCGAGCAAGAGGTGGGGTCACTCTGGACAGGTCGCCAGTCTGTTGCTGGGCAACACAGAAATAAAAATATTCAACACTAAACCTTTCATTTCAATTGCATGCATAGAAGTGTCAGCCGCAATAGTGGAAAGCAGAGATGCTAACTTTTCGCAGTAACATACGAGTACGTTTCTGTACTCGTATGAACTCGAGGAACTTGAATTTAAAGGTGCAGGACCAGTCAGGTAATAAGATTCTCTTGTCAAGCATTGAGTCAGACTGACAGATTGCTCTGGGATCGCTATTAATGGCCGAGTTTGTAGTCGTTTGCATGGAAACGATAAGCCTGCCTGCATCCAAGATGGACGAGCAATGTACTGTACTCTCCATCACTACTTTGGTTTTCATTTGGAAAGGCACATTCTCAGCAGAGTAGAACCGCACATTATAAGGACAGACAAAAACTCCTAGAGCTCTGAGATGCCATCATCACAAAGATCTCTGAAGACTCGCTACAAATGAAAAAGTATTTGTTCCCTCACAGATTTCTTCTTTTTTTGCTGTTTTGTCACAGTTAAACGTTTCAAATTAATAAAAATGATCTGTGGCAATTCGAATCAGCCTGATTTAGATAGCTTTATTAGAAGATAATTACCTCCAGATCTGTGGGAATATGCGAAACAAAAATAGTCTATTGTCTAATATCTTGTGACTGTATTGTAATTTCTTTTTTCTAGAGAACCTTGTCCAGTTTGATAACTCTCTTCACAGCTCACTCTCCGCTAAGCGTTTTGGTTAGGGCCGCCTGGTGGCATCTTCGAACCCGGATGACAGTCTCATTAATCTGACAGATGACTTCTCCACACCTGTCATGCCAGGCCTCTATTATGTCGACCAGTGTGTAATCGCCCAGACCGGCGCACCATTAAGATGAATCTGGTGTTTTCCCTTAAGCGCTCTTGGCAATCCGCACAGCTCACATTTGTGGCCCACATCGGGGAGGATATAGGTCACCGGGAACGCGTGCTGTGAGATGGCATCAAAAAGTTCAGTCCTTGGTTTCCGGTGAGGCAAAAGCTGTTAGACCTATAAATGGGTTAAATTTAGTTAAAGTTATTTGTCTCTTTTTAGGTTTTTGCTTTTGCCAAACAGCAGCGGTTTCCAACATCTGGGCAGACGCCCAGAGCAGCTTCTCCTTGAGGGCGGCGTCAGTTGACACACCAGTAAACAGTTTTGCAGCTAAATCTGTGGCCAATTTCTTGCTTGAAAAATAATTATTTCACAAAAGGTAGGACTTTTTACAACAGTTGTGTTACAAATTAATTTATTTCTTGAAGTGCAATAGTCAAAATTGTCTTATTTACAAAAAAATCTGTTAATTGACAATTGTTCAGTGATAGTTGTGTCTTGATCAAAATGCAACTCATAATTATATACATATTTGACTATTGGTGTAACTGTATTTATTTTCAACAGTATTTATTTTTTGTGTTTGTATTTTATACTTTTAACTGTACAGTATACATTATGCATGCCTTGCTATTTGTGCTTACTCAATTATTCTTGTTTCTCCCACATTTTTTCAAATAAAATATTCTAAGAAATTTTGAGTGTGTTTCTATGATGGTGCCTGGTAATCTAAGTGATGTCATATTGGGACATGTTGGCCCTGGGCACCAAACAGGTGAGGACCGTCCATGTTCCCAAATACTGATGTGATCTAAATAAAGCCAATGTTTTTGTTAAAATTATAGAAAAAGAAGATGATAAATTAGAAAAAGGTGGGAGAACCCCTAACTTATTAACTCCAATTAACTTTCAGAAGGTGATCACCAAAGGGAAGTCTGGAAGTTATTAATAACAAAAAAGTTTATGCCTGCTTTCAAAACCATGGTCAATTCTGAAAAAGCACAGTAAAAGTAGCTGCATTTATAAATGTGCGCAAAACTTTGTCAACATTGGGAAATTGTGTTTTTCGACAGTAGCGGAGACTGAGAAAAAAGAAACACGATTTCGCAACTGAGTTGTTTCCATTAAATAAGAAACACAATTAAAATCTTACCTGAATAGGTTTGTTCACGTAAACGTGCCGACACAACCACTTCCTGTCGTCTTTTTCTTCGTGGTCCGGTTGTTGATTATATGTGGAAAAAGTATTTCCATTGTAAACGCCTTTTGATACGACAAAAAAGAAAAAAAACCCTCATCGTACCGCCTTAATTATTTGTAGAAAAACAGGAGTTTTTTTTCAATTTTTTAATGTCAATTATATGTTCAATGGAGAAGCAATAATGTCCTAATATCATTTTTCCCAGGGCATATGTTTTCTGTGTCTAAAAATACAATTCATGGAAAATTCTAATGAAACACTCTGTGTTGTACAAGAAAGGGCCAAAAAAATCAACTTTAAAAGATCAACCTGAGGTCTGAATGTTTGAAAGAAAACCTAAAGGAAAAAATGGAAGAATTATGCAAAAATTAAACACATTGCAGTAGCAGCACACATTCTACATAAAGTCAAAAAACATTTAAGAAATGTGTAAAATGTGTCTATGTATGTCCAAAATTGATAAGCAGACAAAACATCTAAGTTAATTACGATTTACCAATAAATGATAACTAATCTTTTTAAAGATCTAAATAAAAAAAAAATAACAACTTAGATTATTAATTCATCAGGAAAGTAGGTCATTTTATTTTATTGTGATTTTTTTGTGATTTTTGTAAAATATTCCAGCCTGATTAAAAATAAAAATATTCCAGCCTTTTTCAAAGTTTGGTGAACAAAGACTTCTAATGCGTATTTATCGATTAGATGACTTTTAATTTATGAATATCAAATAATCAAAGTATGTGGCTACAAGGTGAAATAAAGTGGAACATTTCAAAGGGGTGTGAATAATTTCATGAGCCTGGTCAAATATTAACCGGGAATCATTTTTCATCCGAATTGCTCTAAATCTGTGTAATCGGCTCGTTAAATCACCGCCAGCAAACCGGCGCCGTGAGATTAATCTAACTCACATCCATCTCTGTGCAAAAGTAAAAGTCTTTCTCCATCCATACTATAGACGCAACATAGCAGTACATAGCAGTAGATGAGGGATGAAAGTGAACCCGCCTCTTAATTAAACAGGCTTTTGAACACACTCATCCTCAATTAATCTCAGCAACTCTCTGAGGTCAGAGAAATATTGTTCTTTTCCTCAAATGAATCACTGCGGCTAAAAATAGCCTCCGGAGCAGAAACATCAGTCTGCAAGAAAGCCAGATTAGCTGCTATATTAGTCACCAGCACAGTCACACAACTGCTGCCAAGCGCTTTTGTTTTCCTCCCACGGAAAATTACTAAAAGCTCATAACGGTGGGTGGGAAAACTATATTATTACAGGGCCGCATAACACGAGTTAGAGGTTGAGCGTAAATAAGCATTTGAACAGATTTTAGTGTCTCCTGTGGCTCTGGATCGTTGCCATCGACTAAAACGTTGCTCATCAGGGGGGATTTTTACAACCGGGACTAACGTCGAGAAGCATCTGCAAAATCGAACGTCTCCAGAAACCAGCAGCACATGTGTGGGAGCACATCTGTACGCAGTGTGACGTGGGGAACATCTGGATCAGCTAGAGAAGGAACAGGTCTGGATGTTCAAATCCGATTTTTTTTTTTCTTCTGAAGTCCGATTTTTTTCTTTTACATTTATTTTTTGCGATGTAATTCACACTACCGTATTTTCCCAACTATAAGGCACACTTAAAAGTTTTGATCAAAAACTGTGCACCCTCACCCTGACTGCAATGGAGACGTTTATTTACGCATCGCAGATGATCAACAAGTCACATGAGCAACGACCAGATGTTACCACTGGTGGAAACAGTGAAGAAGAGGCTGATGGCTCAGCGATTTTAATTTCTGTTTTTAATGGAGATACCGCAATTATGAAATTGTGTTTTCTCAACTTTAGGGGAATATATAAAGATAGAAATTTGCACACATTTATAATTGTTTGTTTACATCCTGATTTACCGTGTACGATTTTTCTGGTGCAGAATTATGACACATGACATAAAAGCTGCGCTCACAGTCAGCTCCATAACTACATTATTATAGTTAATAATGGCCTTCTGAATCCTAACATTATGACACGGACTCTTGTGAGTAGCAGAGCAATTATTCCTGTGAGATGTATGACTTGATCTGCAGCTTCAACCTAAACACACACCACTCCCACTAGTGCAAGAGTTCAAAGTGGAAAGTCTTTACATTAATATTAAAAACCTAATTTTATATTGTAAATTATGGCATTACATCACAGTTTATTTTCAGTAAGTTACATTATGGTTTATAAAGGAAATAATGAACTGATTTGGTAAAAAGAAAATCCCTTATTGACAAATTGTTTACCCTTTTCTACCATTTATGTATATTTTCTATCAATAAATTCAAATATTTGAGCTGTTAAATTTGATAGAAATGCACCAAGAGCTATAAATAGGAGTCATATTAATGTGTCATTCTTAGGGGAAACTTTTTCCATTTATCAGTTACTACATCAGGAACTTCTAAGTCGGTATTTCTATCTCCCTTAACTTTGGGCTGCAGAGAGAGACTGGGGGATTTGGGAATTCTTTATGAATTCTAAATCAGTGGCTGGGAGGTTTGTGTGTGCTTTGATTATACCGTCTGAAGATTGTGCCATGTCTCAGGTTTTAATGCTCATCTTAAATGTTTGCAATTATCTGTTGATGGACGTTTTCTGAGTCTGTATAATCTCTATGGACTCACAGATGACAGTCCGCAGAGGAGAATAAATTCATACCAGCAGGACAGTATTTAAGATGATTTTCATTTATAGTTAATAGTGTTAGTTTTAGGGTAATTCATAGTTATGCTTTAAATATTTTACGGAGACACTTATTCTTACTTAAAAAGGATTTAGTACTGCAGTTTTGAAATCTATTTCAGAATACAAGCCAGAAGGAAGTTCATTAAAGATGCTGATTTGATGGTGTGATCCACAAATGTTGGTGGAAAACACACTCATGAAGAAATAGATGAAGAGTAAGGGTTAATTTTTAACTGCATAATATGCAGAGAAAAATTTGGGAAAAAAATATAAAAGCAATGTCTAGATGTTGAAATCGTCATCAATTTGGTTTAAAGATGAACGCTTTACTCTGTATGTTGTGAACCTTTCTGTGGCATCTGTAAACGACTGGCCAGGTTTCTACGGTTACCATGAGCCTTTCTCTCCTCCCTCTGTGTGTCGACATGGGGAAGCAGATGAAATCCGTGAAATTGAATATGAAAAATGACTTTGTCCTGCCGACCTGGCGTTAACTCCTTTTGTGTAGTCAGTTCAAATAACTTATTTCTTTACTTCACAAACTTCTCAACATCAGCCAATTTTGGGGTACAACGAATTCTTGTTTTTCCATTTAGAAGCCACAGCCTGAAATATAAGAAATCTGATCGTCTGGAATGAAACGAGTCTGATTCTTTTCACAATAGATGGGAGAGCCTGAAAAAAAGAGGAATCGTAACAGTAACATGGTTACAAAACCATCATTATCTCCATTAAATCACCACGACGTGACCTGTTGTGTCTGGTAACCCAGCAAACCACCAAGAGGAGGCAGCGATGACATCATTACCATCATCATCATCATCAGACCCATCTGCTGGGAAGATCCTCCAGGCATGTGGATTGGAGGCATGGCTCATTGGACACCCGACGGACGCGCTTTTCCCGCCCGACTCCACTTGTCATCATTTCCATTTCCATAACATCCCTGGCAGTGATGGATACAGATTTCTGCCAAGGGCGAAGCGTCGACGCCTCGCAGAGGAGAGGAGAAGGTCGAGGCGAGGAGGGATTTGTAATGAGGGGGAGGGAGGAACACATAGGAAAGAGCAAAAACAGGCTAAGTCGAGATATCGCACAAAACCTGTTGTTTGGTTTCCGATAGAGAAATATTGGCCGTTTGGTGTCTTTTTGTTTCAAATGATAATTTAAATAAAGCAAACTATGATTAATCAATCCAACCATCATCGATGCCTGCTGATCCATGCAGGTTGGTAGGCGACAGAGCAAAAAAGCGGGTATGTATGCAACACATATGGGTGCCGCATTACAGGGGGCGTCAAAACGATGGCGGGAAAATGATTTGTCGTTAAGAACAGCCAGTTTATTTGGAGTGGCAGAAAAGTTTTGGGACAAGTCTTGAGGTTGAAACGATCTGTTCTTGCAACAATCTTTTTATTATTACTATTATTGGCCAATGTAAGTTTGAATCTAATTGTAAGCATCAATTTTAGATTTGTTTTTCTTAAAAAAAAACAACGTTCCACTTCCCAATTATTCACTTCTACAACTGAGTATTTAGGGCAATACCAACAAAAAAATAATATTAAGAGAATAAAATCATACAAGAATTACGTTAGAATAATACAAGAACACAGAGTATAATATGAAAATAACATTATAATATTACAAGAGCAGTCGTAATATGACTTTATTCTTGTACAACTTTATTCTCATAATTTTCCTTTTTTTTTATTTTTTATTTTTTTTTATACTTTTTTAGCATGATCCTGATACTCTGTTCTACATTTCTTTGTGTTGATGGATCACATGAAATCCTAATAAAATATTCTTAACAATTAGTAGCTATAATGTGACAAAATGTGAAACTAGCCAGGGGGTTTAAATATTTTTGCCAGACCCAGCAGGAACATTGATCTAAAATACTATTCAGTTTTTACTAAATGCTGCAGAGCAATTTTATTTAGGTCATCGTTTTTTCAGCTTTCAGTCAGAGTTGTAACAATGAAATGGTGCCATTCTGGTGACAACTGTGATGACGGTTCCATGAGATTAGGATATTTTGCTCAGTTTGGTTCTCTGAAGACATTTTTTGCTGTCAGTCTCAGAATTTCTTCTAGAATAAATCCACAAACTGAACAATTTGGCATTCCCACTTAGTGATTTTACCAAACCTCCTCTGCTTTATTGTCCTTCCTAGACTCATTAGAGTATTTGAATTTATGGAATTTATGAGAAAACCAGATCTAAACAGAATGATGGTAAAATAACTAGATTAATATAAATGGTTTGATCTGGATCCCATGAAAACACATAATCACTGTTAATACTTTGAGTTCTGAACAAAAATGAAGAGTTACAATAAGGCACATTACTTTGATTGAACCACTGTATGACTGAATATCACATATTTTATGGATTATAATGATTTTACTTTATCCAACTTCTTGGCACAATTTTCTAACTCCACACATAAAACCTCCACTTACGCCGAGTTGAGGTTGAAATGAAAAGGAATCTTTATTTATTTCAAATATGTAAAATATCACAGAAAACAAAAAAATTAAAAAGATATATATTAATAAACACTAGCTTATTAATTATAACAGAAAATATTTCAGTAGGGTGAAAGTAACTTGTCCTAACACAGAGAACAAGCTGCTCTGTCTCTCAGGTGCTACTCGTTTGTTTATTCCATTTAATTCATTTCATTCTCATCGCCATCAGTTCAGCCGCTTAATCAATTATTATTCCCTGTTGTGCTTGATTGGAGACCTGCAATTAGGCTGTCAGGGCTGAATTTTAGCACCTCAATCACTTTCATCTAAATTTCTCTTACATAATCCTGCTTGGTGTCCGCTCCTGCTTTTGTCCTTAGAGTGAGCCCAGTTGCCATGGTGATCTATTAGCGAAGGGATGCTGTTTGAAGGGCAAATAGGGGGAAAAGGCCCTGCAAACGGCCTGAATTAGGAACACGGCTGACGGCGTCCCTGAGGAGACTGACCCAGCTGCTCTCCTTCTGTCCTCTCATTTTTCATTGCTCTGTATGATACAAATACCTGCTGATGGTTTTTAAATGTGGACATCTACCTTCTTGGCTGATGTAGAGAGTAAAAAAAACACCTGAGAGATGATTTACCAGAGATAATACTATATTACATAGTCTAATTCTATGTCTGGGATTACATCATAATTATTTTTTATTTTACATTTAAAATTCCTAAATGCACTTTCTGAACCATTCTTGCAGTTTATTTTTTACAAGTTTGACCCAAACCATTGCTGAATTGACCTAAAACGTTTCTTTAATCAATCGAATGGGAATCGGCCGATGCTAAACCTCAGATGTCTGTATTGTATTGGACATCAACCAAGTGAAAGCCTGTTTTAAACTCCAGAAGCTAATGAGGCTGATTGATACATCAATAACTAAATTGAGTAGCTCAGGAAAAAAATGACATGCCAACTGCATCTGCTGGTTAATATCGACTAATATTGTGATTTTCTTCTTATTGACTCAAGTCAATCCTCACACAGCAAGTCAATCTCAGGCGTAGTCAAAGTAAGAGCTACTCAAAATACCCACATCTAAACTCCAATTGAGCATCCACAAACCCACTGCTGGCCTGGTTGTCATTGGAGAGTTTTTATTATTATTACTGAACAATAAGTGTAAAAACCAAACCAGAGTTTAAAAAGCAAAAATAAATCTAAGAAATGTGAAGCAATCATTAAATTAGGAAAAAGTTTGATAACTCCACTAATTATGAAACTTTCTCTCTTTTGGATTATTTTACCCAATTATGCAAATTGGCAACGGCTTGTGACTGTTCCTACTGCCAAACAGCTAATTTACTGGCAGAAAATTTAGGAAATAGTGTAACAAACCTAATTACAAGGTCTGTGCTCCGTCTTTCAGCTGATATTTTTAACCTTTTACTTATCATCCACAGTATATTTATGTCATTTAAAAAACATTGTAGATATGACCTCCATATGGACTGCTGTCACTAAGGCAGGCTCGCTCTACTTCCCACTGCTTACCTGGCTCTAATTACATGCAGGATTTGCTTTCTTGCAACAGGCTGTGATAAGACTGCTCTTTTTCTTTCTTTTTTTTTTTTACAATGTTTTTTTTCCAAAAGGAAAGAAAAGGAATATTTTAGATTTAAAAGAACAAACAAAAAAAAAGAAAAGAAAACTTCTAAGTTCATTATTCACAACTTGGAGGATGGATTTCAACTTCTGGACTGTATCCTAACCTTGAAATATGAGGTCTGATTTTTAATGTAACAACAAAACAAGTAGTTGAATAAATCCGCTGACAGACTCCCATGATCAACATTATTGATAATGTTACTAAAGCAAAATTAATTAATGAATTGGTTTGAATTCCTTAAGTCCTATTTTAGGAATGGTATTTGGGGAGGTTGGTATGGGATTTTGAATTAATAGACTTTTTTTAAGAGGACATGATGTTTTGGTTTTATTCAACTTTGTTGTATCGTGAAAAACCTCAATAGAAACAAGGCACACCGGACAGCTGAAACATATCCAAAACACCACGTCAAACTCTTCAGGTACAGAAAACAACCCAACAGGTTGTGTGAAGCTGGGAGCAGCCAGAGAAGATATTCGACCACCCAGAATTTCCTGCGGTATAAAAACGCTGTCCTGTGTATGGCAAACTTGACGGCTTGCCAGCCAACATTGGACCAGATGGTTTCTTCCTGAAGCGAAGCTTCCCCATATGTCAATCCTCCCTAATGACTCCCATCAGATTGGCAGCGGGGAGAAAAGGTTATGTGCTCTGCCACTCTCTTCCAAAGATCTCCCCACAACAAAACTGAGATCCAAGAGTCATTAAGTCTGACTGTTGTGGCGAAATTACTTACATTTGACCAACGATATGTTCGTGTTACTTGCAAATCTAAGTACATGTATAAAACAGGTATGCATCTCGAGTAAAATGATAAATTAATGGGTTTTTTTCTGTCTCTGGATGGCAAATTATGAGGAATGGCTGTCCTTTATCTGACTGATCAAGTCGGGTGAAACGAGTGTTTCATCTGTCATTTCTCGCGGTGGTGGAAGGCGCTCGTTTGTCGTCCGTCTTATCTGGATCTCCATCATCCATCTGCTCGATCTGCTGGCAGTGGACTTCACAATGTCGGATTACGCGGTGGCGGCGCGTCCGCATGAGAGGATGACTCAAAAGGTTTCCGCTCAGCAACGCTGCAGAGGTGAGACTTAAATAAGAAAAAAGAAAAACGACAGCAATTTCTAAGCCTGAGGTTCATCTGAAAGCTCCAAGGACACGTCTTTGTGTTGCGAAAGAAAGTCGTGAGGCTTTTAACTAAAGGTTAACAATTCAAATTCAATATTTCATGGTCTCCATGGGGACAAGATAAAAGTTTTTTTTATTTAAAGGGATACACTTTGACTACAGCTTGAATTTCCAGGTGGTTTTAATAGTGAGATTGTCAGCTAGTTTGAAGAACAATTCAGAAAGATTTTAGTTAATATTTTACAATTAATTCTGTTTCACTACATTGTAATTTCATGAACATTTCTTCATTTTAAAGAAATGTAGCTCATCAAAATTCTACTCATTTCCATGCCCAAAATGTAGAAATGTGGGAGAAAAAGAATATGTCTAGATCGCTAATCTTAAAGCACTACGGTCACCTGAGGCAACAATTATAGCAAAATTCTTCAGTCTGAGTTAAAGTTTAGAAGGTGAAGGTTTACATAGTGATTTATCCAGTAAGAAGGGTAAAAGTAAGGATAAATGTTAAATAGAGAATGAAAACATTTAAAAGAAGTCAGTTTCTGCCAGGAATAGATTGTCTATGACAGAAACACTAAAATGTTTCCATTTACCTTATAATTAAAATAAAATAGCTTAATGGAAACATGGCAACTTCAGAAAGGACTCACGTTTTTCAAGAAAAAGGTTTTGTGCTAGGAGTAGTAAAAACGGCAATGGAAACACTTTTTTCACATCTCACGAGTCAATGTGATCAACATCCGTATGTTACCGCTGGCAGAAACAAGAGGTGTGCCAATCGATCGGCCACCAATCATAATTGGCCGATTTCCGTGAAAAAGTGTATGACCGGTGATTGCCGATCATGGTCTCTTGCTGCCGATCACACAAACCATCACCTGCATCTCATTTCTCAGCCTGCCTGTGCAGCTGGTCTCCTCTTTCCTTCACTCTGCGCAAACGCACAGCAACAAATCCTAAGCGATGTGTAACTATAACGCACTGAGTGAATGGGGAAGTTTGCGTGTTGCAGCGGAAAATTGAAGCAGGTCAAAATGCATCAACACGACAAATCTAATACGGCCTAAAAACAATGTAGTCATACTTGACGGAATTTGGCTACATCGAGGATCACTGCAGTAAAAAAGACATATGGAGGATCAGACAGCAGGTAAAGCGGCGCAGCTACAAACACTCACCTGGATTAG
>CAEGAF010183256.1:0-55095 GCA_903067075.1 Micropoecilia bifurca
ATCTATCTATCTATCTATCTATCTATCTATCTATCTATCTATCTATCTATCTATCTATCTATCTATCTATCTATCTAATTTATTGCATCCTCACAATAAATTTTCAAAAACCCTCCGACCACCAGAAATGTGAACAGAAGAGGTGCAGAAGTGCATTATCTAGTTTTAGTCTAAAATCACAGAATGTCTGAAATCCTGACAATTTTATCCAAGAAGTATAATATGAACCCCAATCTTTAATATTGTACATATTTAGATAGAGTTGCTGACTAACTCTACATAATAAATATCACAGCTAATAGAAACACAGCCATGCCGATGGAATGATAACGTAAAAATAATGAAAAGGAAGTCCAAACTGAGGGCAGATGTTTCTCAACTATATTGTTCAAAACTTCTCAACTTCTCTTACAATTGTGGTGGAGCCATCTGGAAATCCCTATGCCTCCAAATTGATGGATCACAGAGAGCCCAGAGAGACAGACCTGCTCCAGATGGTTCATATAGCAAATGCCAGCAGTAGTTACAAAATTGGCTTTAAACATCACGGTGATCATAAAACAAGCTCAAATTCTACTGCAACAGATTAAATGGAAAATCCTGTTTAAACAATAAGACACACATGAAGGTTACACAACCTTTCTTTCAAGGTTAATTTTTTAATACCAGTGGCAGGGAAAAAAATATCTCTTGGTATATTTATTATATTACTATTTGAAGGTTACAAGTTTGTGGAGTGCATATCTTCATAAAGTATGTGTCTGAAAACATTTTAGTTCTCATCTAGAAGAAAAACAAATAGATGCCTTGGTCACCATTACAATTTGGTGATCTGAAGATCTTAAGAAAAACCTGTAATTATGTCACAACCGTTATGCAAATAAAAACCTGTTCTATGAAATTAATTAAAATTTCATAAATGCATACTAAACAATAACTTTGTGAAAATGTCCTGGAGAAACAGTCACCACAAATGTGGCATTATCTTCCAAACTTGAAAAGTTGTGATACTTTTAAATTCACATTAGCTCTGCAAAAACACTGCCACATCACATGTTTAAATTTCTAATAATTACTTTGATTCTGTGTTCCTCTACAGGTGGAATGAAAAAAAAAATGGTGCTTGATTAGTTTCATGTTAGCCTGTCCATTAGCAAGCTATGCAATTCTGCTTGATTCTAATCTTCCTTCACTGCTTTGTCTGGACTTTTTCCTGTTGAAACGGATTGTTCAGGTAGAATTCCATGATGCTAATCAGCAGTCAGAAGGAGAAGTTGTGAACAATGTTGATTTTCTGTCTTGTTTTAAAATTGCACTCTGTCTGTAGTTTTAGCAATGGCAGGAGTGGAAGCAACCAGAGCCATTCAGTACATGCTGGTCATGCTTCCAAATATTGACTTACCACAAAGCCATCTTGCTTGGCTCAGTATTTCTCTCTCCACAAAGGGGGAGGATGGTTTAAAGTGCAGGCAATATTTGGTAAGCTCCGCAGCATCGAACTGGTGCATTACGTACATCATGGCCAAACGTTAGCGATTGGGTAAAATGTCCAACTTCAACAGAGTCCACTCCTCCAGCAAGCATTCGTTTGGCAACTGTACAAAGCAAAGCATAGAAAAGAGGTTGTTTTCACCAGGATAATTTCATGCTATTATTTACATGAAATTTGGCTAATTTTATTTTATTTGTAAAAAAAAAAATAAAATATATATAAATAAAACACTAGTATTTACTATGAATTCCATGGTTCGTTTCAAGTTAACATGAATTGGGAACTGTAAGGAAGTTTAAACTAGGATATAATTTTAATAAAAGTTAGGAATGTCTAATCAGCAAAAATTGATTAGTATTCTAGAAGCAGATATATAGTTCAGGGTGTGCATAAAATATTACAACCTTCCTACCAGGACCATTTTCTGGCAACGATCCCAGAAAATTACCCTGGTTCATGAAAAAAAGGAAAACTTTCCTGCAGTGCTAATGCACTAAAGAAATAATAGAGGGTATTTGAGGTTCCCATTTATTCTGAGGTAAATATCTTCTTCTTAGACACACTGACATAACACAGAACATTGAACATTTTCTCACACAGGAAAATAACTCCAAAGCACAGAAACACCAAGATGACTTGATAAGGTTTTCTGCTTTGGTATGCCCTTGGACACAGTGCTTCTCTGAAAGTGCACATCCCCGAGGCTTTTCCTGTGAAAAATTACTACTATAGAAACACAAACAACAACAGAAAGGTTCTGATAATACTTGATATCACAATTATGATGGCATTTTGTTCACAAGGTCATTTCTTAGCACCTTTTACAAATTACTTGTTATAGCCGTGGCAATACTTTTATTTTTTTCTGGTCTTTGTGCTTGAGGGTGTCCTCTACTTCTGAGGGAATCTGTTTCTGAGATTTTGGTTGCCAGTGTAGAGAATGCTGGCTTGCTGTCAGTACTCTCAACACTTCTTTATAGAGATCCTAAGCTTCGGGGATGAGCTGGCATTCTAATAACATCTTTTTTCTCTTTTTTCTTACCACACTAAGTTAGATTTAGTGTGGTAGATTTTGTGATTGCCCAGTTTACTGGAAGGATTGTATAATGCTGTTGTTCACCATAAAAAGATTGTTTTCTTAGTTAATATATTTGCAATTTTGTGAAGAAATCACTTATTTTGTCAAGTAGTTGTTTAAGCGCTTTTGATTTGAGGACCATTCTTTCTGTGTAGATTCCAATACCTCTCATGATAAACAATAATATTTTGAAAGTGTAATTGTGCACAACCTGATTTTATGATAATGTTATGTGGAGGCAAGATCTCTAGATAAACAGATTTTTGAGTAAATATTTAAATAAATCAATTTTACCTCCAGTGAACTGGTAGTACTGTAGCGTGGCCTTTGCCTTCCTACCCAAGTCCACTTGATTCTAATCTCACTTCACAGTTCTGTCTGAGCTTTCTCCCATTGAAGAGGATTTCTCTGGTAGAATTTGATCAGCAAACCCAAGACGTTATGAAAGATGATGTTTTTAGAATCTGGGCCCTGTTCTCAAAAAACAAGTCTCTAGCCAGAGGTATATCATTGAATTAATCAAAGTGTTACTTTGAGTAGGTGTTATACTTTGCCTATGCCTGGTAAACCTGGACTCTTGACATGCTCTCGGAGGTTCATACACAACAACAAAACGAGGAGCTGCATTCTGCACTGTGTAACTCTACTTTCTACAAAGCTAATAAAAACATTCTTCAGTGATGTTTCACTGCTTTGACAGAAAATGAGACAGATCTAAGCAGTTTGAGCAAGAGTTAAACATATTTAAATTGATGAAAGGATAGATAAACAGAGAGATGGTACATTCATGTTTTTACAAGAGACATGTTTTCTTTCTCCAAGGCTGTCTGATAACATCATTGCCAGATTAGTTTGTCTTTTCACATTATTAATGGTAAAATAGACTGTACTGATGGAAGCAAATCAATAGTTTGTCTTTCAACTAGGCTACTTGTGGAGTTTAACTCAAGATTTAAAAATTTAAAAAATTAAACATTAACAGACTATTCTTGGACAAGTTCAAAACAGTCTGAATACTGGCTTTTATATTAGGTGGCAGAGGCTTTAGTCAGAAAGGTTGTAAACTGCTAAATACATTTTTTAAAAATTACAGAACCTCATCTGTTGTTCATCTAAGAGTAAATACCTTGATGGATATTTATATGAAAATAAAAATATAACATGTCAGGTATTTAACGTCCAGTTCAACACTTCATAAAAAATGGATATTTGACTGACAAGTGTAAAGCAAAACATAAGAGTCTTTTTGTATAGAATGTATGGCCGTGTAGATGTGTGATAGATATATACATACATTTAAATTTTGCAGTATTATATCAATCTTACCACAAAGCATGGCAACCTCTATTTACCCAATCCACTGCCTTTGTTCCAGTGCGAGAAATGTGTTGTATCAAAGAAACACATTACACAAATGAATAGGTATTAACAACCAATTCAAATACTTCTTAGACAGCCTTTATAATGATTCCAATTGCCTCATGCTGTTTCCCCCCTAAGTTAATTAACTAAAAAGTAATTACTGCTTCCTGCAGACACTGCTTCATTCTTTATCTTAATCAGACATTTTCTTAATTTTTTTTGACTGTCCTCCTTTTCTAATCTGTGCTTATTTACAAATTCTATATATTACTGGTCCAGCCTTTCCCAGCACTTTGTTGTTGTTTGTTGTTTAATCTCCAATGGCGCTTAGATATCCTATCATCTCGTTTGTTATAATCTATCTGCTTTGGCTTCTTGTTGTTCCTCTGTGCTATGCGCCAAATGTTCCATTTTCTCCTCTTGTTTTTTCATCCTGGATTTTGTCCAAGATCCTAAATGAGCAAACGGAAAGCCTTGTGCATGAGCAGTGCAGGAGTGCTTGTTCTTTGTTTGTGTCCCTGGCTTGAGATTTGTGTGGTAAAAATCGGTTACCTTTACAACACTCGCAAGATGTTGCTGATCCACCTGTCAGTGTAGTACAAGAGAAGTCACACGTGATGAAGAGCTACTGAATGCAGAAACAAGAAGTCAGTTGCAGCAAAGATTAGGTACTATAGATTATAATTAAAAAAGAATGTTCATAGCAGTGTTCCTAAAACAGTGTAATTGCAAATATTTCAACCCATATTTTGGCACAGAAGAAATACACGTGAACATCGTAGTTAATGTTTCCCTAAAATTATTGAAACTATACCTCAGTTAAACCTTATCTACCTTATTTATAGGCCATTCCACCAAATAGGTGCTATTCCATCCTCTGGAAAGAATTTATGGATTATATAGATTTCTTTTAGGCAAAGTGTCTTACACATTAATCTGATTGCAAATTTAACATATATAAGAATTAATTAAAAAAACAAATAAATAAACTACACTGAACAATGAAAAAAACACATTTGTCACCTGTCTTCACTTGGTTATCTCAAACTCTACAATGAAATATAATGAATAAAATACTAAATATGTGCTTTTTTTAATTTTGGTGTCACAGTATGTCCTTCCATGTTATGAAGAATACCAATATATGCCAACCTACATATAAAAGAAGAATTTCAGAAACTTGATAACCCAGTAGACTGGGATCAATTGGGGTCCAAAATTGCAACATTTGTTACATTTTCAGCTGCTGTGGTTTGCTTTGACACTGCACTGTGTGAAATGAACCAAACCCTGTTAAAAACCTGTTCACCCTCCTGCCTATGTTGACACTGTACCAAGAACCACCGAACCACTGCAAGCAGGACACTTCAAAATTACAACTCACTCCATAAGATTAGGTAACAAAAAAGGCAGCTTTCTGGTCATTTCTGCTATCTTACTGAACCCACAATCAATTCTACAGCAACACTGATTAATATTTAATGTGTTTGTCCAGTATTAGGGTGAACCTTTCTACAAAGCAAAACATCAAAAACCCAATATAAAAAAGAAAGGTACCGCTATGACATGTGTAAACATAAAATATCCTGCAGTTCTTAAAGCTAAGGGAGGAAGGATCCAGTTATGATGTCAAACTGTCATCTATTGAATTAATTCCTTAGCGATGAAGAACAGACAGTGAGGTTTGTCTTTTCTTCAGATCTTATTGCTTGATTTTGGGCTTCTGTTTGATCATTATTCTGCCATCTAAGTGGACATGTCTGTCTTCTCACTGAGAAAGATTGATAAAATAATGGAAAACCTGTTGGATTATTCAGTCTTTGTACTTAAAAGGGGGCATTGCTTTTCAAATATAATGTATTGGCCTTTTTCTTCAGTCTCACTGTTTTATTACTACTAAATTTGAAAAATGAGTAGGATTCATGAGTGAGGTGGAGACTTAAGCTTCCTGCAGCTCAATAAACATTATGTAGACAAAACATAATGAAATTAGAACATGCTCAACATTAACTTGCAGACAAGCATCTATTCTGATAATTAGCCCAGAAATATCAAAGGATATGGCCTGACCCAGTACCTCTGTCATACACAATGACCCAATAACAGCATAACCAAAAGCTCATGCTGATATTGCGATTATGAAGATTCACTCACCTCAGAAAACCAAATGTTCTCCAGTTGGAAGATAATCCAATTAATTTTTTTAATAATTAAACAAATAGTTATTAGACAATTTTGAGGCAATTGTTTAGACTACTTTGTCTAAACAATTGGATTTGCATTCCCAGATGGTCAGGCAGTCATTACGTACAGAGAAAAGGCAGGGCATTGCCATCTGGTAAAATAACCATTTTCTTAGTCCGGTGCCCAAATGCACATTGGATACCCTTCATCTAAATACACACAAAACCAAAGGAAAAGCATCATATGTCATAAACATCCTTAAAGATGTGACCAAGCTTCGTATTTCATAGAAGGCAAGTTACATTTCTTAACATTTAAACCCAAGCAAAAACACATTTTGAACACAGTATGTGCAAATTAAAATGAGGCAGCAGCTTACACATTTTGCAAACTGGACAGACAGAAAGAAGCATTGGCATGAAAACATTTTTTTTAGCATGTTTGGATATAATTTACCATCTATGTTTTTTGAAGGGCACGCTCCAAATTATTGCTTCTTGTGTTTTGCTTGTTTTCTTTGTTCTTATCTCTGTTCAGGTTATAAAGCCTTCAGCTTGCCTTGCTGCTCACCATTGCACTAGTAATATAAAACATGAAGCATAGTGAGTTAGAGCCTCAGTTTAAGACAGTATCCACTCTAAACTATTGTTTTCCCTATTTATCTGTGTTCTTCCTTTTCACAGGTTTTGAGCTTCTCTGCTCAGCTTTCTACATCACAATACAAATTTTGTGGAATCCATTTGGACTTCAGTTTTTTTTTTAATCACTTTTACTTGCTTTCAGCCGAGGCACATTCTCTTGTTAGGGCAGATGGCAGCCCTAACTAAGTATGGTTCTGCTGGAGGTCGCTTCCTGTTAAAAACGTATTTTTCTGCTTCAGTGAAGCCTATCACCCTATGCATGCAAAGGATACTTGACTGAATCCCAATGAAGATTTTATACAAGCTGGCTTTCTTCTAATAACATCCTCAAATATGTTATTTCATTTTCTTCAACACATTTTAGCATTTGCATTTGTGGACAGTAATTTAACTGCCTTTTAGTATGACTTCTTGTGAATTTTTATAATATGAATAAACTGATCAAACTACAATTAATTTATATATCAGAGAAGTAATATCAATTCAATAATGTCTCATTTATAAATATTAATTATTTCAAACCATAGATAAACAACAGAATTGGTTGTTGAGGCATTAGAAACTTCAAGACATCCAAGGAGCCTGACGAGAATCTGTATCCAGCTCCAAAAGTACAACTATTTTGCAGAAAACATCCATCCATCCATCCATCCATCCATCCATCCATCCATCCATCCATCCATCCATCCATCCATCCATCCATCCATCCATCTTCTTTACACCCTTGTCCCTTAGTGGAGTTGCTGGTGCCGATCTCCAGGTAACGTTGCAGAAAACATTGGGACATTAATTGCTTACTGAGGATTTTGAGAATATTTACTTGGTTGTAAATGTTGGAAAACTCATTAGAGTGTTGGCTTCAAATTTTTAGCAACTGAAATTATTTAGCTGTATGAACATATTTTTAGTGTTTCATCTTTTTAGCACTCAGAGCAAAACAGGCAGTGAAATGTGCAAAAAGGTGAACAAAATCTTATACTTTCATTTTCTTCTATTCGTGCTAGTTGCCTTAGTTTTAAATTAATTAGGGACAGTTGTGATCTTGGTTTTAAAGTATTTTATGGATGCAGAAGATTTCTTTGTACCAAAGCTGATGTCAAAAATTATTTATAAATTAAACCTTTATAGTTTACTATTTGGCCTTATTGTGGTTTTCACATCCTTTCTGTCTTTCGAACTATGGGAAAAACTTCAAAAGTTTCACTTAGTTTATTGCAGCCCCCTTATTATTTACAGTATAGAAAATCTCTTTCAAAGCCTTTAGTTGCAATGTCGCTGTCTCCCCATAACTTGTTCATCCAACTGGTTCAATTTTTTCCATTTTGTTCCTTTTATTTATTAACAAATCAATTTGAAAGATGCAGTGCTTACATTGTCTATAGCAATGTTTGGATGTTTACAGCTTACGTCTGTTTACTGTACTGTAGTTCAACAAATTGTGGTGCACAGGTTTTTTCTTCCTTGCAATTGAGCCATAAATAAAATTTTCTCCTTCAGATGTCGAGAATAAAACAACAACTGGAAGTGTTTCAGTAGCTGTCATACACCCAGTACAGATTCACTGGACTCTGACACTACAATGTGTTTGCTAGACAGCCACATAAGATCTATTATATACAATACTGAAAGCTGTTCCTTTTTTTTGTTAATGGTTTCCATTCTTGTTTTATAATAGTCCTTAAGTACAAAAAAGACAAAAACATAAATGTTACAGCCAGGTTTTAGAATTAAGTCTTAACTTTAAAACAAATTAACAAACAGACAAAGCAAAAGTATTTAGACAATTTCAAAGCAATGGATCCTTCACATTTGCAATACATGCTTTGGATGATATCTGCAAATTGTAAATAATATTATATTACTTTAACTGTCTATAGAGAACCATTTCTTGTCTCTGTACTTGTGGCCAGAGGGCTGCTGCTGACCTACCTCTGTGTCAGGCAGATAGCTGCTCTGAGAGGTGCTTGGCGGCTGTCTGCCGGGGAGAGCTACGGCTTCTGGGCGGCGACCCTCACCCTAATGCCTGCTGTTCTTGGGTGCAAAATGCTGTGAGCTTTCTCAAGTGGCAAATTAGCACACATATCCATTGCGCACGCACAAACACACGCAGAAATGTAAATGTTGACATAATCCTGAAAGTCAAAGGTCATACCAACAGAAGTTCACATTTCATTATGCAACCTGTCTACATTGATGTCAGAGACTGCCCTGATTTAATAAAGTTAATCACTCAGTTAGATACCATCCCCATATCCTTTTTGTAGAGCAAAGATGCCCTCAAACATGTTAGCAAAAAGCTTCTTCCTATAGTATGCCTGGAATAAAAGTAAATAAATAAATGCTCCTCTAACTCAACTCACCTGAATCAAATTAATGGTTCATTAGCAGGTCTCTGTAGACTTGGAGACATGTTAAGGGGGTAATTCAGTCATTTGAATTAGCTGCCTTGGAGCAAGGACACATGTAAGACCAGTAGGACACACCTGCTCTAAATAGATGAAAAGAAGACGACAGAGTATGCACAGAGCTAGTAGAAAGTAAACAATTGCTGTTTTCAATAGAAAAAAAATGAGTGTCTTCTTTGCTTGCCTTGAAGAGGCAACATGCTGAGCTCTAGTACTAGTTGTGCTTGACATAAATCCTGGGCTCTGTAAGATGCTGCCAGTTTGATTTGCAAAGTTAAAACTTTGATTTAACCAGCCTGACTGCAAGCTAAATTATGTCGCATTCAAAACTGGCAGACAACTCAGATTGGTGTCATAATAATACAAAAACTGTGCATCCACCAAATGCATTTGCCTACATTTTGTCGTGAATCTTGGCTACTTTTTAAAAATGTCAATGTCTCAGCAGACTGTGTAATTTTTTAGCCTAATAATCAGCAATGTTCTGCACTGGTTAATTGGGAGTTATTTTGTGATTTGCACTTCTACATTACCCCTGCAACACAGTAGCACCTACAATTTATCCTTTGCTTCTAAAGATCCTGGACGACTTGCTGTAATTGGTAAAACTATACATTCTGATTTCTATAAGAAAATCCAGAAGTATGTCAGGCCATCTGTGTGAAACCTTAAGTCTAAGGACCAATGCTTAAGCCACTGTTGTGATCAAAATACACATTTCAATGTGTAAAAATAAATAAATAAATAAAACTATATTTCTACTCACCCTAGAGATCACTAGGGTGAGTGTTGCTCTGGTGGCCTCTTAAAAGTCCACACCTAAATCTCCGTGTTTGCGGATAAGCGGCGGCTCGTCCCTTCCGGTCTATTGAAAATGGCAACCTACACTAGGTGCTTTCAGTTCTTTATAGCTGGAGAAAGGTTTTAAGATGTGCACCTCGTTATACATTCACAGATACGAAGGTACGTTTTACTTTCTTTAAAATTTGTAGCTAACATTAACTTTAGCTTATGCTAAAAGGCAATATTCTCGGACATTTACATTATAAAAATATGCTAGCTAGTCATTTTCATTCATTCTAACGAACAATGTTTTAACCTTATTTTGTACTTCAAGTATATTATGTGTGTGTTTGTTGTCGTTAGTATCAAACAGACACCACGTTACGGCGGAGATTCGTTTTGCTTAGCGTGAGGAAGTACGGAGCCCTCCAGGGGACATGGGGAATTTTTTTTCTTTTGCGTTCCCTCGCAAAACCTTTGCGTTCCCTCACAAACCGACTCTTTCCCATAAACTTACTTGTTCAGGCTGAATACATAAGTGATTCCATGGAAAAAGGTACTACTTTTCCTTTTCAAACTTAAAAACCCATTATATTTGGAAGACAACGATGTTCATTATATTGCTTTATTTACTTCTGAAATAGGACTTTCTTTTCTAGTCGTCATGGTAACTCAAAACAGAAGCAAGAAAGCTGCATTTCGCACAAGATGTGATGTCAGCGTCATATGTGCAAAGAGCCCATTGAAATGCTATGGTCTGACCTTAAACGGTACATATACTCAAAAACCCTCCAATGTGGCTGAATTGAAACAATTTTGAAAGAAAAGTGTGCTAGAAAGCCTCCATAGTGATGTGAAACACTGCCAAGTAATTCCCAGTTTGGTTTACTACTACTTTTTCAAATGAAGTTACTGGATAGATGCATCTCTGGATGTAGTCAGACTGTCATGATCATTCAAAATGATCATGTTTGAAAATTGTAAATGTAACAAAAGTCAAAAACCAAAGACATCTCTTGAGGGAAGGACTGTATCTTCACAGTGCTATAGAACATATTTAAAATGTTACCATAATACATCTTACATTCGTATATATATATATATTTTTTCTTCAGAAATTGGGAATCCATCTAAATTTACAATCTCAGTCACATGTACCAACATATAAATACCAGACAATGCTATCAAGGTATTGTGAAATATTTTCTTACTGAAACCATTTTATAAAGGAAATTACTTGTGTGAAATATACTTGCAGCATCATCTTCTTCTTTCCCGCTTAGCATAAAATAAATAGCCTGTTGTGTAAAATGTTCTTTATTTTAATAGAATTTCAATTTACCCATCCCTTTTAAACATGTATTTAGAAGTTAATGAACACATTATCTTCAGAGCAGACCTTGACTGTGAAATAAATTGGACAACATAAAATTCTTATGAGAACTGGAACTCCATTTTACATAGAAATGTTGAGTATTGCTTAGCAGAAAATTGGTTCTTAAGGTAACAAATAAATAATGTCACTAACTTGTAAATATGTAGTGACGTTGTGCCTTCTGGATTCTAGGACGGTGATTAACCTTACTAAACAGTCAAATAGGTTGTAAAGTATTTTAGAGATTTTTGCTCAGAATATTTTCAAGGGCGAGGTTATGTTCTAAAATCAGTAACACTCTTTCAGTTAAGTACGTCAAAAACATGTTTACTGTATATTTAATCTGCTCTTTGGATTGCAGTTTGCTCAAAACCCACAGCTATCAAAAGCATTACTATTATGCAATAGCGTAATGTACACAGAGGAATAAAATACAGAAAAAATATGTATATCACAACATTTAAATACATTTAATGACAATCTTCCTTTGCTGGCAGAGAGGAGCAAAAACGGGCTTTTCTATGCAGTGTGGTAACATGCACACTTTCAAATTTAACCTTAGCCAAATTACCCCCTCTTCAAAAATTTCAATAAATGATTCAAAGATTTAACAATAAAAAAACATCAGAAAGCCCAGTGTTAACAGACTATTTTGTCTGTAATTAACAAATAAAATAAAAGTTTTAATTTTATATTTAGCCACTAAAACCATTACTATTTTGTCGATTCATTATTTTGTTAACAATGTATGTTTTGCTAAATATGATAAACTCAAAAAGAAAGTACTTGTCATACTTTTCTCTTTACTGAAAAAGAAATAATAACTAAATGGGGTGGGGGAAAGGAACATTTTTATCTCAGTATTTCAGGCAAGAAAACATCTGCTCGTGACAGGTTCATGTGCTTTTAACAACTATCAAAGGTAAAAAATAGCCAACAGAAAAAAATCCCAACATAATTTCTGTTTTTCACAAAAGAAAGACTACTTAAAATAATTATCAACTGCTTATCTGTATTGGCCTGCTTGTCATATACCGTTACTGTGCTTTTTTCATATATAACCCTTATTTGGTTCCACACAGAAATCATGTAATCGAGTGCATGTTAGCATACTGTACAGTACATACATGTACAGAAATCTGAACAATTGTTCAACATTTCTTTTTAAAGATTCAGTCCCTGAAGTAAAAAATGTCAAAGGTATACTGTCTAGATGCATTTGCTGCTGTGCTATCGCTCACAAACTGATTACATATTTTTGACAAGAACAGTATGCATCCTGGCTGCAGTTTGTAAGCTTACATGACCTCCTTTAAGAGTTCACATGATTTTCATGTTGAATTGTACAGGTGCCTCAGTTGGACTGGCCTCCTCTGTTTCCTCTTTTCTTGGCACATATTCAACTTCAATAGTTGACTTTGTGCTGTCTTTTCCTCTACTCCAGAGGAATAAAATTACAAGACAAAAGAGGACCACTCCAAGGAATGAGATAAATCCCATTGTGGTTGCGACAATAAGTGTCTTTACATCAAATGGAAATGGAACTGTTGTTCTGGTCACATTAGCACCTTCCTCACTTGGCTGGTTAGAAATAAAAGCAAATGACTTATTTGGCTGATGTGGCCAATTCGGGGAGTAGCTGTGTACAAAAAGGTGAGCAGCTTTGGTGTCATTGCCAGCAGCATTACTGGCAATGCACAAGTAGGTGCCATTGTCCTGAATTTGGGCATAGCGTACCTCCAGTGTACCCTCACTGGATACTGAGAGCCTTGAGCCTATAGTCTTTGTAGTAATGTACTCCTTCTTGGGGGATAGCCACATTATCACCGGAGCTGGATCACCCTCTGCCATGCATGTGAAGTGAACAGTAGTTCCTTCATCAACATGGCTTTCCACAACCTTATAATCCACAATCTTTGATTTCTGACAGATGAAGTAGTCTGGAGGCAGTACGTCTGGGAAATCTTTGAATTCTTTTCCTTGCACAATCTTAGGTGAAGCACAAATGGGCTGTTGTTTGTTGAAGTTAAGCCTCCACCTCCTGCGGAAGACCCATAGCAGGCGGCAGTCGCAAGCCAAAGGGTTTTCATACAAAGCCAGGGTCTCCAGGTTTCCCACTGAGTGAAACACGGACTCCTCAAGGGTGCCCAAGCTATTTCTTGACACGTTAAGAATACGGAGGTGGTTGAGTCCACGGAATGAGTAAGGCTCAATGGCCACCAATTGTCCACCAGCCAAGTGAAATGCCTGGAGTTTTTGAAGACTGAAAAGTTGGTTACCTTCAACAGTATGAATTGGATTGAAAGATAGATTTAAAAACCGAAGATATCTGAGATGATTGATGGCTTCATAGGGGATGGTAGACAGATTGCAATTTGTGACAGACAATGATGTGAGGTTAAGTCCATACAAGCTTTGTGAAGCAATAGTATTCAAGGCAGGCATATGAGAAATCTCCAGTATTCTTAGTCGATACAGTCTTTTAAAGGAGAAGTCCCTTATATCAGTGACGTTCAGATAGCGTAATCGAAGGGATAGCAAGTTATGTACATGACTAAGGGCATCAGTGGGAACTGAGCCTAGTTTATACCCTTCAATGTTGAGGCTTTCAAGATTGCTCAGACCATGAAATGATCGAGGCGATATAAAGACTAGGTCATTGTCCCCAACTTCCAAAGCCCTCAGGTTGTACAGCTCTTGGAACATGTAGTCGAGCAAAATAACAATTTTATTTTCACTTATATCCAACTGTGTGAGATTGGTCAGGCCCGTGAACACTCCAAGCTGAATGAGCTTTAGCTCATTGTTGCGCAAGCCTAGCGTTCGAAGGTTCATTAGGTTACTGAAAGCCCCCGGCTCAATGGATGAAATAGTGTTTTCGTTCAGTTGCAGCTCCTCTAGCTGAGGGTAATTAATGAACTCCTCAGGCCCTAGAGTCTTCAGACGGTTTTTGCTGAGGTCTAGCAGTCTAGTTTCAGTGGGGATGCCCTCAGGAAGAGCTGCCAGCCTTCTTCGATGACAGACGACTGAACGCTCCTGGCCATTACAGTCACATTTTGAAGGGCAGCCAGTGGTGGAGCCTGAAAGGACGGTGCCCAGCATCAGGATCAGGATGGGCTGCCAGCATGCCACCAAGTAGCTGTGCCCTCCTGCCTCTCCTGACACCATCCTACTGCTTACCTGTGGAGATAGAAAAATACAGAATATTGATATGCTTTGCACTTTAGGAAGAAAAAATTCATGTCATTAAATAGATTTTTATGACTAGGGAGATGTGTATATTATTAGAGAAAATGCATGACAAATGCATGACTCTGTTGCATTGGAGTTCTTTATAAAGTATTGTTCTGCAAGGTCTATGGGTTTTATGCCATCATATGTTTCTAATGCAAACATTAAGATAAGATTATATTTTCTGATTTAGGAAGTTTCAGGTAGGTTAAGACCCTAAAATATATAAGATATTAATTACAACCCAAATTTACTTCTTGCACTGGAATACCTTTTCATAAGTGAAACAGATATTTTTTTACATCAACATGACTTCAAATGTTCAATTGCTCTCCCTTTCCCTGGATTTAATTTAGTTAGGGTGAAGTTCCTCACAAGTAATAGTATCAGACAATCAATGAAAGGGGTTGGCCATACTGTGCAACTATCCTGCTACACTGCAGACTTCTGAGTATGCTGAAAACAATTACCATCAATCCCACTGACACGTTGTGTCTGCTTGTGGACAAGCAGACACAAGCAGCCCAATATCACATAGTACAGTTTCATATGATGAGATACAAAATTGTAATTATTCTGATGTTGCGTTATTAAAATATCACAGATTTGGTTACTGTTGTTTGCATCTATTAAACAACTTAGATTCAGTGTTATGTATCTAAATAACACTGCATTTAGAGCTTAATGATAGCATAAACGCTTAAAGTTTTGTCTTATAAAGTATAGAAAATTAGATATTCAAAAGTTGAAGCTGAAATATAGAAAATATACATGGTGACTAAAGAGCTAAGTTTCAGTTACAGACTTAAATTTGTAGTACAATAGTTCCAAGACCATTCACAGCCAAAAAGACCCCCGGTGCAACAGGAATAGTGTATTTTTCAGTGCATTTTTCTATAATAGGTGGAGGAAAATTAAGGCTCTCGAAGACCACAGATTTCAGATGGAAACAAGGAAACTAATAAAGTGCAATGAATGCAACAATGGGGCCTGTACAGAACTGGAACTCATCATATAAACAGCTGTTAGAATAAGACTATGAGAATTAACAATCAGATTATTAAAACAAGAAAATCCTAACTTTTTTATGTTAAATTATTATTTTAGATTAACAGGCTGTAACATTGATGGTCAGAGTAAATCCTTGTTGAAGTAGGATAATGAACAAGTGTTAATTTCTCATGTCTTTGTTGTTCTTGTATTTATAATTTTTTTAATGTTTTTCACTTGTTTCTCTAAAACAGGACAAATACTAAGACAATAAATGGCATTATCCCATGTAGGAGGAGGAGCTTTTTTTGAATGCCAACATGTGCTGAGGACTTAGTTTGGTTACTGAGTTTGGTTTTGGTTTTGTTCTGTAGATTTTAGTTGCTTTTTTGTTTTGTTTTTTTCATTTGTTTTTATGTTGAACAAAACAAGAATGCCAGCTTTTATAACAAAACAAATGCATAAAATTAGTAAATTCAAACTAAAACTGAAAATCTGCTGTATCTGGGATTCATGCTCACATAAATGTTCCTTTGCAGGACTCCTCAGATTAATTTATATTAGACCATGTGCATAGTTTCTCATCTATTTTTTTGCTTCGATCTTCCTTATAGCATTGGATCAACTCATTGAGGTTCAGACATTCAAATCTGCACAGCTTTCTTAAGACTGCATGGTTCAAGTGTTGTTAAAAACAGCCAAAATCATCACCCCACCAAGCTTGACATCAACTTGTTTTCTCCAAATATGGTACTTTGTTGTAGGATCAACCACATCCAGCTTAATTTAGCTGACATTTAACATAATCAATGAGATCTATGGAGTCTGAAATTAAACATTTTGGGTATTTTTCTCATTTCTTCCCCTAGTGTCAGTAGGTAAGACAGTTGTCCCAGATACTAAGACTTTTTTGATTCCCAGTTAAAAAGAATTAGACACCCACTTTGAAAGAGTTGATCACACTTGCTGATGATAGCAGATACCATTTCTTTGACGGCACCTGGCTCTTACTTTCATTTTTGTCTTTTGTTTTTACCCTTATTAGTATAAATTGACATAAACCCTGTTTCAATGACTTCTAACCACTTGGCACCTTGGAACTCTCCAATTATTCACATTTTTATTTTTAAATTTAAGTTAATTTACATGTTTTTTTAATCAAGAAGACTTTTTTGCTGCTCCTAGCAACAGTTTTCTGTGTGTTGAATAGGCATAACATTTTTTTGAATGTTTGAAATAGTATATGTTATAGAAAATATTTACCTCAGTCTACCTTGTCACTTATTTTTCCCTTCTCTGACTCACCCCATTCATTTTTAACTGCATTATTTTTGCGAACATTTGAATGGACAGGCCTTTTCTACACTGGCCCTTTGTGACTATTGTGTTATGTCAGGGGACCTCACACCCTGTCTCTCCAAAGACCCGTCTCTGCCTACGTCTGTCTCTTGATGCCCCAACGGGCTGCACAGTTTCATGCAGGTGAAACTAAGAGTAAGATGTGCACTTCATGGGCCAATGAATGTCTCAAGCATTATACAGACAAACGAGCTTTATGCATCAGTGCATTTGTCCCTTTCAGCTGTTTTAGTTATTAAATACCTTTGCTGTATGGCATAATATTGGAAAAATTTATTAGAGTATTTACATTGGGAATTAAGTGGCAGGTTTATTGGACCTTTTACGCTGGAAGAAGGAAATGGTTTATGAATAATAACTGCAAACTAATCATGATGCTAATGGATTCTATGTCATTTATCAACAGATTGTGTCTTTTCCCATTAATGTATTTAGGGCCCTATGGTACAGTCTAAGCCTAGAGTCTATGTCTACAATCATAAATTGAATCATGTTGTCTTTTGATCTTTGGTGTACAGCATTGCTGCACGCTGTTGCAATGGGTCCCCCTGCATGTTTTAGGGTTGAAAAATTATGAATCCTGATAATGGTACATAAAAGTATGCTATATTTTAAGACTTATGATCAGTATGTCAAATAAACTGAAGCAATGCTACTCTTGAGTACAGTTTCTGGCTACTTTACTCTCCTCGAGTTCCCACACTGAATGACATAAAAGTGTGTTGTAACCAAAAAGGCATAACAGACAGAAACACAATTTGTGTAAAGGTGAGACTTCTGGCTTGTCTATCACTTCACTAAGCTTTGTCATTCTGTTATTTTCTAGGCTGCTGTGCCATTTGGAGGTCAACTGAACATACAGAATCATCACTGCACATGCATAGATTACCTACTGTGAGTATTGGTTCCAAAAGCTTTATGTTGGGGAAAACTGAAATTAGGAAGTGTGCGTTTCTTCTTTTCAAATTTGATATTATTGTTATTTTATCAGTAAAAGTATCTGAATATGCATGCAATGTTAAATTTTTTGAAATTAATTAAATCACAACAAACTGTGGTACTCAGGAACTGGGTACTGAAGTAGCATTTTTACCAAATACTTCTTTACTTTTACTTGAGCATATTTTTTATTATAATCTTTTATTCTACTTGAGTAAAAATACACTGAAGATAGGTACTATTATGTCACTTTTTGGCTACTCTACCCATTTTTGCCAGCCCTAATTTATCATTCTCTCTCAGTCTGAGTAAACTCAGCTGCTTTGAAATGTGTGTAGAAAATGTACATTTATTTTTCTCTGAAACACCATCTATAGCTAGTAAAGTTTAGGCATAGAAAAAGAACAGCTATGCTTACTCTCTGCCCCATCTGATCTTAAAGACCATTCATCTTTACTGTCACCTGACAAGCTACAGCTCTGTATGAATACTAATGCTTCAGTATCTGCTGGAATTTGTATTAAAAGGTTAACACAATAAAGGCTCAGTGACTTGGCTTCTATTTGCAAGAATATTGTAAAACTTACTTAATCTCCCAATTCTTATTAAAATTTCAAACTGTGGTTTTATCCATTTGAAGATTATTGCAATTATAAAGTAATTTAAAAATAGCATACACCTGACTAGTTAAGATTAAAGGTTTGAAAACAAAATAGGGGGAAAAGTTTAGTTAATTTGATACCCAATGCTGTTTTGTCGGCAGGACACATTCTATAAGGCTGCCAACAACACAACTACTGCAGATCAGTCCTTTGTTGAAGGGTAAAGAGCAGGTTCCCATAACAAAACAGTAAAGAATGCAACACTCAAATTTTCACTCCAAATGCTGTTGAGCTGTATGAGATCTACCCAATTCTGTCTAATCCTCACATTTGGGCCCAAGACTGTGCTAAAATGTGAACTGCTCTCATTTACTAAAATATTAGATGCAGTATTTAGATGAATACATGTAGATTAATATTTTTACTGCAGATGACTTTGAACTTAGCATTTCAATTTCTAATGAGTAAATTAAAACATGTTTTATAGTTTTAACAATCTAGTCGACCAGTGGTTTTTCACTCAAAGATGCCAGAAACGCATGACCATCTCAAATAAAATATTTGCATGAGGACCACAACGTTGACACCAAATACTATTTGTTTTTATATTTCCAATTATAATATTTAATTTGGACAGGGGAGAGATCGACTAGAAGGTGAAATTTGTGAAAGAGTACTATTAATTTTAGGCTATTTTGACCATTGCCAATTTTTGAAAAGGCATTGTAAACACAAAAAATACAGTTAGATTGAATAAAGCCACTGAAAGTTTAGGACTTTAATAAATTAAATGGCAAAAAGAAGTATCATCTGCTGTTACCAAAGTATTATTCTAAAATACAGAAGACTTCATGCAATGTGGCCAAGCATATTGATGGATAAATGATGTTGTCTAAATTGTATGTAATTTACCTGGATATACTCTCTATACAGGTAATTATTTAAAAAAAAAAACTTCTATAATCTGCTCTGTTTCGTACTGACTAGAGAGTGTAGTGTGTTGAAAATCTGTGAAATGGTCCTGAGCTGGGAATTGCTGCCTACAACTTTTAGTTGAAGAGTCAGTGAAAGCTGTCCGGATTGGACAAGGCATGCACACCAAATGCAAATTCACAGAATACCAGCAAGGCTGTTCTTTCATAATCTTTTTTTAGAAATAAAACTTGTCAAAGTTGCACTTCATTTTTAAACTTGAAACCCTGGTTTTGCATGCTTCTGCATATTTTCTGTTTTAAAATGAACACAGTCAGTGAGATCCCTGATGGAACACCAGATACAAGATCCTTCTTGTACCCTTGTACACTGCATGCATCTGTAACATCCAGATTTGTTTTTTTGGTTCAATAATGAATGGCAGTAATGCTCACAGCAAGCACATTCAATCATAATTATTTATCTCACTAGACTTAATAGACCAGACAAAAAAATAAAAAGGGGTTTAATTATTTGTGTTCTTTCTGTGGTATAGAGCCAGTTTTACTTTACTTCTTCATATAATTTAAAAATGTGTGCCTCAAAAGAAAATTCTCAGTAATAAGAATAGTAGTCAGAGAATCAGGAACCCAACATGCAAACATTCAACACAGAAATAAGGATTGCGGGAACCACCCCAGGCTAAGACAAAACAATAGACACATGTATGTGTCTATTGCATTCCTTGTTCATGTGGGTGATTTTTATATTTCTATCATGTTAGAAATAAAAAAATGATATTAAAATTTAAGATTAATAAATATACAAAATCCATGCAAACATTTTACTTATATCTTCCAGTTTCCATAATTGTAAATTTTGCGGGGCTGACTTTAAAACCACTTAAGCACTCAAGAATGAGCCAGCCTGAGTCCTCCGTCCCACTACTATAGCCTCCAACTGTCTCATATTTTGCGTAAAGCTGTTATTAAAATTAAATGAGGATACTGCAGAGCAGCAGGACTATGACCTTCTGAATACATTTGTAGAACGCAAATTTGAGTATCTTGTGACAGATCTGTCTTCGACTGTCACCTCTCCATCCAGCAGACATAAACACTCATAGTCTGGGAGGATTTATCACAATCATGCTCCATCATTTCCTTTCATGTTGCCCATTATGGAGCTGCACATGTATCCAAAACAGATCTTGTTACGGAAAATGTTTTCATAGCAACATCCCAGATGTTTTCTGGCTGGTTCACCCATTTCTTATTTCTGGGCCATCACAAATGAACTGTTATGTGCAGAAGTGCCCTGATTATAGATGTAAAAAAAATCTCGTATAATTAGAACTAAATATAAAAATGCAGCCACACTGACCAAACTGATTCTTCTCAGTGTTTCTATTTCATATTTCATTTTCCCCAAAGTGTTGCTCCTCATAAACTCCAGCAATTTATGATGTGTCGATTCTCATACTGTTACATTTAGTTAACTTGGATCTGATTCCAAATTTATAGTGAGAATTTTATATAGCAGTTACATATGTCAGAATGAAAGTAAAGTCTATGTTTATCTATTTGGCTTATCTGGGATAAAGTAACATCTTTATTAAATAAGTAGTGTATTAAATTGATTACGTATTCAGACCAGACATTCCATTGTGAACACTGACTGGTAAAGTGAGTAGCATTGCTCATCTTATTACAACAGTATATTCTTCTCTGAAAGCCTGCGTCTTTCCAAATCAATCTTGCCACCCCAACTTGCACATCATGAAAACACTTCTTTTCCCCTCCAACACAGCTGAACAGAAAATGCTTAAAATTGCCATAAAAACCACAACCTACAGTCTGATCTGTTCAATATGCCTTCAAACTCCCTGGACACCAGTGGGATTGGATCTGATTCCATCTATTGGTTGCAAGCCTGATCCACAAAGACTCCACCTCACAATTCACTCTCAATAATGTATTCCAGACTCTGTAGCATACCTTCACATGCTCCTTGAATATCTTCTCTGGTTAGTTTTTATTTTCTTTTGCAAGCAAATACCAAAGTGCTATGTATATGTTGATATTAAGTGTATATTCAGTGCATACACACGTAGCGCTCTTCCCTTGCAGAATGGAGGTCCTGGTCTCTTTCTGCATAGAAAATGGATGTTTTCCCCTCACGTGTCGGTTCCCTCCTGGTACTCTATTCTCTCTCAGTTCAAAAACCTGACTGTTTGTCTGACTTTGGTCTGTCTAAATTGCTCTTAGGTATGAGTGAATAACTGCATGTGTGTTTCTTTGTAGCTTTGTGATAGACTGGCTGTCTGTCTAGGATGGATGGATTATCTGATTATCTGACAGATCATCAATAAAACGTGAAGGCACATCCCTCTGGGCTGCATACCTACCAGTCATGTCAGAAACAGTTAGCCATGTAAAAAACTAAAAATATAATATTTACAATCTCTTGTGTTTTTTGTATCCATAATAACAAATGCTGTGTTAATAATTTGAGTACATACAAATCAATGAAATCAATTAAAACTCTGTTACAAGAATTGAAGGGTGTCAACATATTAGCACCTACATTGATTTTTACAATTCTCTAAGACTAAAGCCATTAGTTACAACTACTTTGAACTCCCATCTGATACAGCCTTTTAATTGATTTCAATCAAATCTAATTTAATTCAAATTTTAGAGTTTCATACAAGGTCACGTGACATTTTATAAGAAATTAAACACATTCAATGTAGTTTTTTCATATTTATAAAATGCCAAATTACTGAAGTTACATAATTTTTGGACACTTTACAAGTCAACAAAATATTTAAAGTCCCAATTGATTCAAATTCAGTTCAAATAATTTCAAACTATCTCAATGCTGTCCAGTCTTTTAAGTTAAAAGGTAAAAGTTAAATATGTATAAGGGATAGAGATCAAATTCTCCATTTGACTCATATTTAATAATTTGATAGCACCACAACAGTGTGACCGTATTCTGTTTTTGTCCATCATTATATCCACACTCCGTTTTTTTTAAATGACATGCTGTAGTGATGATTTGTGCTGGTCCTTTAACCAATTCTTATATCTATTATAGTGTATAATATATACATAGAGAACTGATTGAACTTTTCAAGGCAAATATTGCCAGAGTCAAGTGGTGTGTAAAACAATTCAATGCAAATGAAGCTAGAAAAGATTGGTGCTTTAAAAAGGTCACAGGAAAAAAATAGAATAATACAGCATTATGCTTACTGGAGAAACCCCCTAATACATCTATGCAGAAATGTCAATTATGTACGCTATTTTGTTATGTGAACAGCAGTTTGTCGAATCATATTTTTAAGGCTCAGTTGGTTTAATAATAATTGCCATTTTGAATAGTGGCAAGTACAAATTTTCAGCATTATAGTAAAGAAAACTTCTTGGTACTTTCAAGATTACATGGGTTGGCTTAAAGGCTTGCAATCATCCAGTTTAAAACAAAATCAGCCTACACCATGTTGCCTATGGACAAAAAAAGAAAAGTAGTTGATTTATTTATCACTGAGCCATCATAGTGAAGGCCATTAATATTTTTATTTCATAATTTGTTTTCCAATATTTGCTAGCCTTTATAAACAACATGTAGATTGATTTAAAGATTTAGATTCAAAAGAAGTCAAGAACTTTACATAAAAAAATTAACGCATATTTTCTCCAAGATGTTTGTAATTTATAAACAAGCTGACTTGCCGTCTTTAAATTCTGGTTGTATTTCTTGGTAGTTTAGTTTTCTGTGTGGCTCCTTTTTACAGTAAATCTGACTAATCACCCTCTTCCAGTTACTGGGGTGTATTTCTGTCCTATTAGAACCAAAATGTGCCAATGATAATATCTGGTTTTTGCCACTAAACTAATTTTGATTGTCTTAACATAAACTTCAGAAATAGTTGTTGTAGAATATATGTCCCAAACTGTCACAAAGAAGCATTTTCTAAAGAAAATATAAAAACCTTCGAGTATAACTCAACATTTCCATGACCTGTTCAAGTTGTGACATCAGCTAATACCAGCTAGCATAGTAGTTCATACATATCATCTGAAGTTCAGCAGATCAAAATGATCACAACTGTAGAACTGATACACAGCCAAAGTCTACCCAACTGAACAGAATTTATGTTTTGTGCAGATAAGAGGGAGACTTACCCACATTTGAAGCACACTTGACTCCAAATTACATCAATATTTTGTTTTAGTGGGTATTTTTATTGTTTGTAATAGTATTTTTTAATCTCTCTCTTTTTTACTGTTAATTCAATGTTGCATGACTCTATGTTTCTGTTTTTAATTATGTAAAGCACTTTGAAATGCCTTGCCGCTGAAATGTGCTATCCAAATACAATTTGATTGATTGATTGAATACACTCAATGCATGTTTTTTGTTCTGTTTTATTACTCCCTTCAATAAAACTGAAGCCGCAATCTGTTTTGAGTAAAATAACAAGACAGAAAAGAATAATGAATAAATTCAACAAAACAGGGATGACTTAAATAGATTTTCTTTATTTGTACTCTACTTTATTCTTGTGAAATGAATTGGACAGATTTTATTGTTCTTGTATTTTTTTAGCTTCTGAGCTATTATGTATGGTTTACCTTTTTGCTGTTTGTCCCTGCGGCTATTAATCAAGTGTATTTGACTAGCAAAGCTGACAAGCAAAGGTGGCCCCAAATTAACAGCTGATGTTTCCAGGACTCCAGAGATCCTTCTAGCCGCTGCAGTTTCTGTTTGCTCTGCTGTCTTAGAAAATACCAGCTCAAACATTTATACAGATTTTGCACTTTTTTTGTTGAGCCAGACAAAATTAAGCAGACTAAATTAATCTGGAAATTTCCCAAACCCCAGCCCTCCAGCAGCTAATGTCTAAGGTGAATGACCATAAAATGAAATTTCACAGCCCAGGAGAAGATGATCCTGTCAAAATGATTGCTTGATCTTTATCCGACAAGTTATATTAAATGGTAATATGATACACATTTTTAAAGTCTTCCTTTCAAATATTTTATGGAAAAGAGCAAAAGATTTTTCTCTCACATAAGCCCTACAATTGTACATAGTAGAATACAAAGACATACAAGTCAGAAACGGATGTGATTTTGACAAACAAGCAAAGAATGATTCAAGAGATCCAAGAAACCGTTTACCCAGCAACAGTGACGGTTTCAATAACTCAGTCATTTGGAAATTCAAAGTCATAAACATGGATTCCAACTTCAGGTCACAGAATGTTGCTTGATTAATCTGAATCTGTGGATGTTTTGACACAATGATGTGCATGAATAATAATTCAGGAAAGAGAATCCAGTCAGCCATCATAACCTGACAAGTGGGTCCCAATTAAATGCTTCTGCATAGTTCATAAAATCTGGATTCAAACAACAGTCCCTTTTCCCTCGGAGACTGTTGGGGGTCTTTTTCTTGCAGTGGATGTTGCTGCACTGCTAAAAAAGAGAGAGAACCAGTCCCTTTATTGCCGTTTGCCTGGTGGAGTGTATCAGCCATGATTATAAAGAAGGAATGAAAAAACTGAGCTATGAGATATTGTTCATTTGGCCTCCATAAATAATCAAAGTCACCCTACCACCACAACCCAACCCCCCATGCCCACCCTCGCCATCAACACTACTGCCATCCATCTGTCTAACCTGTGGCAAATCAAACACCTGCAACAGCATCCTTTTTTGCCACAGGAAATGGCCAGCATCAAGCGCTTTGAGAATGTGTGTCAGCCCTGATGAGTTTACCATTTTGAAAAAAACAAAAAACAAAACATGAATGTTAATGAGCAGATTAGGAAGCAACAGCAGCAAACCACCCTGGCAAAAAAAAGAAACACTGGGGGTGGGAGGCATAAAAATGACACTTTTGCTCTCTCATTTGCACCTTTATGTGTGGCATAAAAAGGAGGCACCAAGACCATTTTGTACAGATGCAAAGACACAACTACAGAGCACATGCATTTGTGTAAACACAACAAAAAGTATCTAACCAATGTAATGTATATTTTAATGACATGCACATATCGTTTATATATGGTCCCTTCACAATTTTAAGATTTTAGGGCAGAGGAGCTACAAAAAAACCTCTCCGGATGACAAAGCACAAATAAGACCAAGAGCTTTCATCTGAGCATAAGTCTCCTTTACATCCCCTCCATTTGCTTAGGGTACTCAGTTTTTTTTTCTTCCTCACAATAATTTGCCTCTTGTCGATCCCATGGCCCCACCACTGCACCATAATAAATCTGATCCAGTGACTCAGTGCTCAAAGCCCACCATAGAGACAGAGTACTTACCAGGACTGTCATGCAGAGAATTCTAATTCAGGCAGCTCCATGTTGCCAAGGAAATTCAAAATGCCTCCAAAAGCATGGAGTCGGGGCTGTAAGGATTCAGGACGGGCTAGATTAAGATGGGTAAGGACGGCATACGCAGAGATGAGAATCCCTCGTCTAAGGGGCATTTGAGAAATGCCTTCGTCCTCTCCAGATGCGCTAAATCCGGCAGCACTGATAGGCTGACATGTAAACACACAGGCGGCTCTGCTGGCTCACACACGCTCACATACATGCTGCACCTAGCAGAGAAAAGAGAGGAAGAGGGAGGGGCAACTGATGAGAGGTGGAGGGAGGAGCTGCAGTGCACTGGGAAAATGAGAGGACTGGGAGAATAGGAGGCATAGACCACAGGGAGCTGAAAAGAGATGAAGAGAAACATTCTCTGATTGCAACAATGATATTTTTTCACTGTATGTTTCCTTTTAAGGTCTGCTTTGGTGCTTTACTTTGTTTCTGGCTGCTGCAGGAGAAGGGGTAGTGTTTAGAGTTGGGAAGAAGAAAATGAATTCTCTAGCAGTTTAGATTATTCACAAAGGTGTTTATGTGTTTGTTTAGTCCCCTCCTTCCTTATTTAGTGTTTATTAATATGCAAATAATTGCAAGCAAGTTTATTCCAAAAGTCCACTCATCAATAAAACATGAACTGTATGTGTATATATATATATATATATAACACTAATCAAGACATAACAGATCAGAAAAAGTATATGTATTAATATGTTTGGAATAAATAAGCAACATTTTCTGATGTATATAATCTTGGCTGCAAATGATAATCAAGACAACTGTGGAAGGGAATGAATTGATTTTCTGTTTTTTAAGATTTGTTGCCAGAGGATTATTGACACACGGCGCAAGGCGAAATAATAATCACATGAACTCAGCTTTGCTGCAAGGATTGAAGTTTGGGGATGAGGAGCTGAGGCTTAACACTGGTAATGGGTATGAGGGGCTGGCACATCCTCACATTGGCAGTGCCAAGGAGGCCCCACAGTCAGGAAGTGTTTACAGGAGATTAGAAGGTGATGATTTAGTGGAGTGGAGGTGGACCTGAAGGGCTCCTGGCCACAAAATGATAGGTGACAGAAAGACTCCAGAGTAACAAACCATCTGCCATGCAAGGTTATTCCTGAGTTAGGTAGTACAGCAGTTGTCTTCCAGTTGGAAGGTTGGTTGGTTGCTTAAATAGATCTCAAGTGTCCATGTGTAAAACATTGAAACTCCACAGTGTTCATAATATGGTGGTAATAGTGGGTAATTTCTGTGTGTTGGAGCTATGCAAGGAATTTGCTTTAAAATATGAACCAAAGAAAAACACTCATTTACCTGAATATTCTGCTCTTGATGTTAATGTGATGTATTCTCAATATGTTTTTAAGAGGTGATAGGATGTTCTCTGAAGGGTAAAGTCGATCTGTCTTTTAGACAAACAGCATATGAAGCAAGGGACAGCCAATGGTGCCGCATCTATACTGAACAATAAAACATACCGGAAGGATGAGAGTTATTAAGACGGGTGGGGAAGGCGACGCACTCCGCACCAGTACAGCATAAAATAAATTTATGGTTCATTTTACCAACTACAAGCTAATCTAAAAGCAATGAGTTATCCCCCATGTAAGAAATAAAACTAGATGAAAGGTGGTCGTGAAGGAATTCAAACGATGTTTGAGGGGAAAAAGACCCAAACCAGACATAGAGACTACACTGTCTATGGCCACTTAAAAAACGATTGAACAGCTGATTCATGACACTGCACTTACATTCAATAGCGCTATGAATTTTCATCTTCGACGACAACCATATGACCTTAAACCTATATTAAGTAACTAGATATGTTCCCCGACACATTTAAAAAGTGTGAGAGCTCCTTTTTTTTAATTAAGATCCAAGTTTTCTATCTCTCCCTTTCTCTCTCTGTCTCTATTCCTCGTAATTAATGTCTGCATATAATTTGCATCCTGACAAGATACAGTAATTCTTTGAATGGTGAAGATCTCGCACCATAATATGATTAACTTTCTGCAGCTAAAGTCATTTTCATTTAAACTAGAATTATTTTGATAGCATTTTACTGTTTACATCTGGGTCTAAGGGAAATAAATGGTTGGGTTCTTTGGTGAATAGCTGATGTTTTTGCAAGGGGTTTAGTAAATCTGGTCTGATTGGCCACACATAGCCTGGTATAAACCAACCAATTGTTCTACGCTTTGCTTCATACAGAAGGCTTGGCCTCTGTTATTGAGAAACAATCACTTCCTGGAGGCAAGGTTTGAAATTTTACCAAATTGCTAATGTTTTCTTGGGACATATGTAATTTACCAGTCGATGCTAAAAAGCTGCCTGCGTTGTAAACAGCCGACGTCCACTGTGAAGAAAGAAGTGTTTAATAAGTGTCCGACTGAGGCAGCTGTTAATATTTAGAAGGGAGGCTAACAGACTGAATGGCTTCGTTCACTTCCTCCTCTGCCATTGCTAAAACTACAGGCGGCAGTGGAAATCAATGTTATAGTTCACATCTCCTTCAGTTTGGCAATTGGCCCTATCAAAAATCAACTGGGGATAATCCGCACTGTGCTGGATGCAATATTTTTTTTCAGAGCAGAATTGCACAGGAAGACAATGAGCAGGCTAGGGAATGTAGGTTCTATAGAGTAAGTTTAAGAAAGCAGTGGGAATTTTTAAATAAGTGTCAATATTGATGATTGATTGAGTTGTGCTTTCAACCAGTGACTACTAGAGGTAGCCAACATTCCCCATTGCGACAATGCAAAAATGAGTGGATATAGACAAAAAATGAACAGATGAATGTTTCTTTTGTAAAAGGTTCTTCAAAAAATAACTTGGACACTGAGAGATTTAAAAATAAATTGTCCACGCTTTAATTTTCATGTTTCACCCAAAATAATTTTCTATCGTTTTCATTGTGATTATCAGTGGCACCACATTTTTAGAGGTGCCGCCACAGTATGCTGCCAAATTCTTACAAGCAGTCCCACAACTTTTAAATATTGGTGAAAGATTGTATGTGTTGCAGGTGGCTGCCTGCTGATGCCAGCTTCACATGTTTATTACATGAATAACAGACTGCTTGCAGCTGCTCCTTCTGATAAAAGAACTCTGTGAAATAGGGTACACACAAAAACTGAACTGAAAGACTGAGGCTTAAATTGTTTGTTTTTATGCTTATTTATTCATTTGCAATAATTTACATATGCATTATTTTTTCTCAACCCATTCCTTTCACCTACTGTCTTTTCTTTTTTTTATCATTGCACTATGATGTAAATTACATGCCATAATTTTTCTATTTGCAGAGATGAACGCTTGTCAGTTTGATGGTTACATCATCTCTCTGTTACATTATGTTCTGAGAACACAACCAGAGAAAAAGCCCTTAACTGTGTGTAGTCATCCGGGGAGCGCGCCATCGCCCATTACCCCCAGTAAGCCCCCCAAACTCTGGTCTGAAAGCACTGCAGACTTTTAGTGTCAAATCCAGGAAAGCTGCTGTCACTCCTGTCAATTCACAAGGCAGCTACCTACTCTCAAGGTAAACAAATTATCCCCAAATATAAACACTGTAGACTGTGCACTATACATTTAGTGGAAGACTTAAAACTCAGTCATTGCCACAAAGGCTTAAAAATGTCAGAGTTATGAGATGCTTTTTATAACAGTCACCTGCAGAATGTTTGAAGGTTTATTTTTCCTAATGCTGCCCTAACACATGCATATTAAAGCAATCATTGCTAATGTCGCAACGTGGGATAATTTCACCCCATTTCACCTGATAATTGTGTTGAGGAATATCTTTATTTTTGAATACCTAATGGATAACAAACATATGTATAATATAAAACTTGCTTTAAGACATTTGTGCTGTTAAAGTCACATTTGGAATGGTGAATCTCGCTCCAAGACTTCAGCAGTCAATTTTAAGCTATTTTTGGTCAACCAGTTATCTTTATTCATCAAAGATAAGAAACATTGAAATCTGACTGTTTTGCCCAAAAAAGGAGATTGAAATGCTTTCTTGCTCAGTTCCTTTGATCAAATCTATTTTTAAACTCTTAAGATGTCAATAAATACATTAAATAATCAATCCCCTCTTACCTTGGATTTTTCCACCACATGTCCATGGTTATAACGAAGACAATGTCTTTTCTACTAAATTTTATGCGAAGGGAACATCTGGAACAGTTTCCCAAAATAAACTCTGCGGGATCACTTTAAGCTTGTCTATTGAGAAAAGGTCCATATCCAGATTAGTAAATCATTTCAGCCCAATTTGAGTGGTCAGCTAAACAGGGACTTCTGCTGCTTACAGCTAGCAATACACTTTTGGCTTTTGACATACTTAGAGCTGTCTTTAAGGGGTGTAAACCATTTCTAGTCACTAAATTGCATAACAGTTTAATCATAAAAACAATATTCTCATAAATCAACAGTTTTATTTTTATTTTCTTCTGTTGGTAAAATATAAACAAAACAAATTATTATGCAAAAGGTATATTTTGAAAAAATATATAAATAAAATACACCCACACATAAGCAGCATGAATTCTGTTTATGTCTAATATTGACTGGAGGAACAGAGTCTGAAAACATCAAAGAATTCTTCTGAAGCTTTAATGAAAGCAAGTTGGAGTTTGTCATATTCAGCTTCCATATTTCCATCAGTATGACCACTTAGCCACTTACTAACTAAAAGCAAACAACAAAAAATATCTTTGCAGTAGTTTAGCCACACTTACTTTGCTTTTTAATGCTTTCAACTGAGACATAAGCTTGCTCACCAGATGGTTAGATACACACACACACACACACACAAAAACTCTTAGAAGATTCAAATGGAAAATGCTAATTGAAACAGGCAGGAACGAATTGACTCAGCGATTTAATAGAAGTTTGGTCTAATGCTCTAAAAACATTCTTATTCAAAAAGAGTAACTGCAGGTTTTTTTTCTTTTTTTGTTTTGTTGCAAAAAAAGGTTGTGCACTTCAAATCTAGAACAACCCAGATGACTTTACATACATATTCATATCCATTGCTCTTCTCCACAGCATTAGTAAACAACAGATTGTTTGTTCACAAATGCTCTATAACAAACTTCTGACGCCTTCACTACTAAAATGGAGTATTTACAATGAGATTAAATGACATGCAGATGGATTCCATTTATTTATTTATTATTAGATGATGATTGGTCTCATATACTGCGTATGACTGCATTAATAAAAAGCTAACAAAATGAAGATTTTATTACTAAAAGCTAAGAACAAAGTCAAAGTTGTAACCAGAGCATAAAACATGTAAAATATGATGCTTATCCACTAAACAACTCTTAAGTAAAATCCATTATGTCCTCATGTTTGTATAAGTATATGCAGATTAATTCAATCCAGTAGTTATATAGCACCAATGTGCAACAAACACTATCTCAAGGCTCTTACCAGGATATATTGATCAAATTTATACAGAAATAGATTATCAAATCGGTTCAATTATAGTTTGATGCTAATTTAACTATATACATTCTGATATGATTCCAGTTATAATGCAGTACAGTCAAAAATTACCTCTTATTCTAACTAGTAAAAATATGTCTATTTATGGAAGCCAGGCTTGTTGGCGCATCGCTTTCGTTAAGACATTATCGTGTGCAAAAATCTGCTATCCTGAGAAATCATGTGGTGACAGTAGAAATGTCTGAGTACCTTTTTAACAGGAAGAAACCTCCAGCAAAACGCGTCTCAGTATGTGTGCCCATCTGCTGTGACCAAATGTGGTTTCAGATGACAGAGCACAACCACAAACACACAGAATCTTTTTTTTTATTGCATTACAGATTAAGTTATCTAGTTAATAGATGTGGTAGCTTCATCCAGGAGAGAAAAACAGCTAAGCAGATAACCCCTGAACCAATTGTACTAACTGGATTAAAAAGAGTGCACATGCAGTTAGGTGGTTCAGCAATACGTAATGCAAAATGGAGAAACAGAAGTCCAAATGTATCATCTATAGGTGGAGAAAGTTATTGGCAGCAGTGGATTAACCTCCTCCAGGAAGGTGTGTAATGTCTGTTAGAATTGATTTTACCTGTTTTTTATTTGAAAAACTTTACATATATTGGATTAAATTGATCTTAAGTAAAATGACAAGTTCAACACCACAATACACAGAATATGTACTCAAATGTAAAAATGTCAATAATTATTCCTTTTTTTCACTCTTTACAGTGATAATGACTGTAATTACAAAAGTTGAGAGCTGAGATCAACAAAGGCAAATTAGCAAACCCTCACAAGACTTTGCCAGCATTTGGGTGGCAAATGTAGTAATGATGCTTTATTATTCAGATTTTGGCAGATGGTGACTAAGACTGCGTGAAGAATGGCAATGATGCAGCCGGATAATAGGACGACAGATGATTGGCAATAAGATGCTTGAAATACAGAGGCTGATGTTTTTTCAGGGTTTAATTAACTAAATCTGAAGGCAGAAAGAAAATGATGATAATCAAAGCACAAGATGTCCTATCAAAAGGTGAAACAATGTTTTCATTTTCACAATGTGGATTAAATAAAATTGTGTAAAAAATTTTGTTTAACTTCTGCATCCTGCTGTTTTAATATCTTTTCTATTATCCAGGTTTTCTGCTTGTATGGAGAGGCAGAAGTTAAACCAGCATTAGATTAACCAGTAATTGTACTTGCGCTTCCAAACTGATGTTTTATGTACTATGACAGCTTTGACAAGTGAAAGAAACCTTTCCTCAACAATCACATATGATGAAGGATTACAATAACTCAGCAAATGTTACAAAGCATTACTGTTTTTCTATGAAATGACCCATTAGTATTCTGGTGATAAACTGATGATAAACTGAGACCTTTACTGGTAATCAAAACTTTTTTTAATTAGATAAGCAATACGTATTATTATTATTATTATTATTATTATTATTATTATTATTATTATTATGTATTGTTCTCTGTTAAAAATACTAAAGAGAAAAAGAGAGTGTGAATAATTTTTAATCATTTATTTTTAAACTGATTATTTTAGGTCTACTAAATATTAATTGTTGTGAAAATAGGTGTGATCAATACATGTAAAATATTTAGTATTAATCTTTCATTATGTAACTATGATCAAGAAGTTATTTTTATTTAAACAACTAATAGTCTATTTTCTGCTCAAAGTTTATAAAAGACTGCCATCCTGTGGCTCAGAGATGTGATGACAATTTCAGTATGTCATTTTTTCGTATAGGAACATAATTTGTACATTGTTGTTTTTGTGGACAAAGACTTGTATTTGCACATGACCCAAAGTAACATAAGAACATGTGCAAATAATGTATTTTGTTTTTCTCTGAAAGTCATTTTAGTTTGTATTTTAAACTTGTTCAAAAGGGTCAGTGCAAGACATTTACAGAAAAAGATGTGGGTCAAGTACAATTATTGCCAAACCAGCTGCACATGCAAGGATACTTCAATGGTGATATAATTGCATGCAGCTGTTGAACAATGAATAATCCTTAGAACAGCAGGAACACGACTAATTTCTCTGGCATGATGCTGACTGTGCTGTGATCATGTCACCGGAACAGACAATGTATGCTCTAGTCGAGCATGAAGCATCTGCTGAAGACTTCTTTTTTTTTTTTCATTTTCTGCTGCAGTGAAGCAACAAGAAAAACAAGGAGAACACGTGTTTCTAAAATTGCAGAAACAGCCAGTGAGCATTCATTGTCTTGGGAACATAATTGCATATGCTTTAAAGCATGTCCACCTACCATGCTTGGCAGTCATGCGCCATTTCCTGAGACGTTGCTTTTTTTTTTTTAGGAAAAAAATCCTAGCCATTGAGGTTTTAACTCAAAAGTTGTGCAAATGCATAAAATTGCTCTATTGCACAGTAGTAAGTCAGAAAATTTCTGTAGAAACTGACATGTTTCTTTTCTATTAAATAAAATATTTTTGAAATTTAGAAAGCCAAGCTTCTCATAGTTTCACAACCTAAAGGTAAAAACTAAGCTCTTTAGTTGGATACATTTAGGAAGATTCTAAAGCCTAACAATATCTCCTGGTACTCAACATTAAATTAATAAATGTTATGCCCAACCAACCAGCCTTGCACTCTGTGCAAAAGAAACAGGTGGAGGAATTTAAGGTACAGTAGTTTTACTAGGCTCAACTCTTAAATCTATACATTTAAAGTCACACACAATGTACTACACCACTAAACATCATGCATCATGCAATCATCAGCAATGTTATAACATTAATCAGCTATACAGAAACTGATGTGTAATTGTTGATGTGCTATTGCAAGTCTTGGCCGAGTGTCTCTTTGATTTTTAATCTCAGTGATGTAAACCTGGTTAAAAATAGGTTACCTACATACAGATACATTCACTGGCCTTTTTATGAGTTATGCCTGTTTAATTGCAAAACAGGATTTCATTGTATTTAGGCATAAAGTCATGGTAAAGATTAAGTTCAAACAGGGCCTCACAATGCCCTGTTTGTGATGCTGTGTTTAAGTTGACTTTAAATGTTGCTTGGTTATTGGCATCAGGTGTGCTCAGTTCACGTCTGATACCAACTTAGTTCAATTTAGTTTCTTTATATTACACAGATTCACAGCAAATGTTGCATCACTTCAAGACAAACAGATGTAGCGTTTTTTACAGAATTATAGTCAACTCAGTCAAGTCATACAGTCAGATAAGCATATGATTCCAATATCTTCATGCTTAGAGTGACGTAAATCCAGTGTTTGGATTTGTGTTTCTCAGAGTTGCTACTTTTTAAATTCCATTGTGCTTTATTCATTCAAAATGACAGAAAAAAATCCTGGTTCTGATTTTATTAGTTGAGTAGTTTTAACTAATATTTATAGTAGTTGCAGCTAAATAATAATTTTTCCGTGTCTTACCTTTAAAAATATTTCATTTCTTGAGTCATTTAAAGAAGTGTATTTTATTCCCTAGATTAATCCGCCTCACCAACAACAACTTTAAAATATGACACATTAATTGTACCTCACAGATACTAAGTCAACACACTTCCTCTTATGCTTTGCTTTGCTACTAGCTACAAATCCTCATATCCAATGTCATGGTTCAGTTACCTTTGAAAAAAAACAGGTTGTTAATGCTTTACTGATACTTTTTCCAGTTTGGTACGGTAGTTCCCTAATTAGTTTTTTTTTTTTTCCCTAGCCTGGAGTTGAAAATTTGTGCTTGCTTATAAATGCACAATTAGCTCATTAACCAAAGATGCTGTAATTAGAAATAAATAAATAAATAAAAACAAATGGAAAACCTAATTTATTCTTAATATGTATCAACCAAAAATTTTAACATCAACTTCTGAAATGCTTTTGTTGACAGGCCAAAATTAGTCATGCTGACAACATATTTAGATCTTTTTAATCTGTGCTTTTAATGAATTGTATGTTAACTTAAGATAATTTAATTTCCCCTGTTAAACATATGGTTTCTCTCACCAATGAATAGAAATCTCAGTACCAGGATCTTCCAAATGACTTTACAAAAAGCATACATTTATTACATTAAAATATAAAATGACACAGATTTTTCCAGCTACCTTATACTTTAAATGCATTGGAATAAATGAGTTAAGCCTTTATGAAACCTTCATTTCATCTTACACAGTCAGCCAGCCCATTTAAAATGTTGGCCCATTCGCCGGTATTTTATTAGATGCGCTCAGAGTAATCAGTGACATAACAATTCTCATTAGTCTCCTTGACAGTGTGATCATAGCTTGAAAGGACATCATTAGAGCTCTGTCCTGTGGTGATGATTAGGGTATGCCAACAAATAATAAGTGGATATAAAAAATGCTTTGGGATAACATAGAAAGGGCAAAAATTACAGAAACTGACAAAGTGTGAAACTATAGGATTAGTATCGGGTTTCGTCTGTTAACTAAAGTTAAAACTCTTACTTGCTGACATACTATTAAATCATGTTAACATTAATTATTATAATCTAAAATAAAATGCTTATCAATACAAATAATACTCTTGGTGGAGACATTTTTTTTAATTACGCACTGAACAATTTACTTTATAACAATAAAGTCTGTGGTAGAAAAGTAACAGAAAAGTGAGTTCCCATCTGAGCTAGCAGATTATACATGAGCTGGACATAGAGTTGAAAAAGCTGAGAATTTTAACATGACTACTGACTACTGCTCTGTTGGAACAAAAGACATTTGCTGTTCCTCATTATGCTCAAGAAAGGCAAGGCTCAATAATGCTCACAAACCACCATCCATATCTAACACCTGCTGAAAACATGACAGCTGCTTCAGGCTACTTGCTCCAAATATTTCCCTACCCACCTCAGCAAATAGGCCTTTGACAGCTTGAGAGAAGTGGAGTGGGGATCTGCCAGGCTTTAGAATTGGAACCTGTCACACTCAGCCAGCAGCCAGTTGTTAGGACATCCAGGGCAACGTCAAAATATCCTCCATATCTTTTCGTCAGAAATGGACCAAGTCCACTTTGGAATGATAGACATTTGGCTTTTCCATTCAATTAGGATATGTGACTCACTTTAGGAAATAATATGAAATGTCTTGTCAAATTCAATTTTAATAGCTATTCATTAGGCCCAAGCAGTGAAAGCTCTTCAAAGGTCTATTGGAATTTGAATTTTTATTGTTCTCCCTGGAAATGAAGTGGCTTTTTGAAAGCCTAAATCTATACAAAAAAATTTACATTTTGCACAAGCATCTGTAATGTCTGAAATATAACCATTTCAAGGGATTCATTAAAAAAAAATAGCAAAATATAAAACTCCTCAGTGTCCCCTAGAAATATTCAAAATATCCCCCTAATTTACCTTACTTTATGAAAGAAATAGTAATAATAATCCTCATCTTGAGATTCATCATCTCATTCATAAGAGAGATCTACAACAAATAAGATAACAATAATACAGTCCAGTTTATTAGAATTTTGAAATCCTCAAGTGTAACCAGATAAAGGATATTCAGGTCCTGCTGAAGCAGGTTCCAGGTCACGGTCGGAGAAGGAGAGTCTTTTTTTTTTTTGCCAATCTCGATACGCATTGATGGAACACTGAATGTAATAAAGTCCTGAAAGCCAAAGCTGTGGTATTGCTTTTTTGTGAAATATAACATAACAAGTATGATGGAACCAGCTGGAGGACAGATTTGTAAATGAAAATGTACTGGAGTAAGAGTCTTCAAGTGTGTAGAGAGGGCCATTTAACTAAAGGATGTACGGTGCAATGGTGTGTGAGGGGTTTGGTTCCTGTGATAAATCCAACCGTTCCATGATAGACGGCACCAAGAGATGTAAAGAGCTGGTAGAGGCCTTCATCTGTATATTATCTCCTAAGTCTGGAATATTCTTAAAAGTGGCAGAAACACAGTTTTCCTGGCATTGTTTGATAAAAAAAATTTGTTTTGAAAAAGGAAGCCAAGTTTTAACGGAAGTTTTTGGACAGATTTTCAATGTGGGTTTTGAAAGTTACATTTTCTTCTATGGGGATAGTAAAATACTTGTAAGATGTTTCAATCAATAGGCACACCCTGTGTGGTGGTGATATAAGGGGGAAATGAGGGCACCTTATTCTTGCATTCAGTAGCAGCACGTTGTAATAATTGACACTGAAAGCTGCCAAAAGCTGACTAGAAGGGCTCAAAAACTGAGGCGATAGATTCTGTATGACAATAAATGACTGAATCATTAGCATAAACATTTAGAGTTGCACTTGTAAAACAATGACCCAAATTGTTAGATGTAGGTCCTAAAGGGAGCCCCCTAAAAATGTCCATATAATATTATGTAATTTTATACACAGTTAGTGCTTCTACAAGACATACTTAAACACTTTTGGGAACTATGTTCTACAACAAACTGCAAGTTGGACATTTATCAATTTCTAGACATTTGATCAAAGTCCTCGAAGACATTTTGATAGATTGGCCTGACATTTGCTGAGTGTGTTTGGATCTATGGTTTTCAAAATCCAGATTTTGTCCAAGCCAGTGTTTCTCAAACCTGCCCTCCCCCCCCCCCTCCCCCCGCCCCCCTATCCTGCATAGTTTTAGGCGTTTCCCTTCTGCCACACCTGGATTGTATCTTGGGGTGATTAGCAGGTTTCTGCAGTACTTGACGGTCATGCAATGACATGAATAAGCTGTTCTGGAATAGAGGCACATCTAAAATAATGCAGAGCAGGGGGGCAGTGAGGACCAGAGTTGAGAAACACTGATCTAAGCAAAGGAAGGGCAATTGTGTTGCAAAAAGAACATTTTAAGTGCTTCAAATAATTAGAAGTAGAATAAAACAACAAATAAGCAACCAACATTACACTGCAATAAGTCAAAAGTTTGACTCATTGCTTAAAAAAACAACTTGCTATATTGCTTACAAAATAAGTCACAGAGACACAAAACCCTGTGATTGAGCTGTGTCTCGTCTCCAAACAAAGCTTGAGGGTCAAAAATTGACATGTAAGCCTCACCACATAAATATAAGTCTACTTTTTAAGATTTTTGTTTATTTATATAAATATATATATTTTTGCTGAATACATTGCAAAGCATTTTTACATTTCAGTCCAGGTTAGCATGTTATTAGCCTACCTGAAATATAAAGAGTCATTAATTAATACCGTCCTATAATTGCCAATATTTGAAATGTGTTTTTGTTGATTTGAAACAGTCTAATCTGAGCTTTGGCCCACAACACATCTGAAGGCCACACTGTGTAAAACTCCTGCCTTCCTCATCTTGTTTATCCAGGTCATGCAGCAGCTGTGTAACAAAGGGAACATTGTGAGATTTTGAATGTGCCCCACTTCCTACTGAAGACGCCTCAGCAGTTTCAGAACAGAAACATGAACAAACAGCAAGCTGCATGGTCAACACAAATAACTATCACAGAATTTTATTTAGAGAAAAATACATTTTAATTGAATACATGGTTTTGAATATTCTTTCTATTCAGGACAACAGGAATAGAAAAAATAACATCTTCAGATTCCATAGTGATCAGTCTTATTACTTGCACTTTTATGTATCAGCCTGAGGGTGGCAGTAAATATCCACCAATAGGTTTTATTAAAAACTTTAGGTTATGAGAACTGTCAACCCTACCATCCCACAAAATTTAGTTTATTTATCTATTTTTGTGAAAGATAAAAATGTTGGCCTCCAGCTCATGTGCCTTTTTAAAATAAAAACTAAGAAGAATTTATTTTCTGGGTAAAGAAAATTATCGTGCATCTGCAGAAAGCAACATTCAATATTTAGACAGATGTAGCAGTAAAGATGTCAGAGAATGCACAGTTTTTACATCATTAACCCATACAGTCCATCACTTTTGCAGACATAACATTTTACATCATTGTTCTAAAGTTTACTCTAGGAAATTAGCAAGAAACAAATGAAAAAAATTCAAAGGCAATCACAAAAACCACTGAAATCAGTCTGTATTTAGAAAGCATTCATACTGCTGGCGGTGGATAAAGGTTAATTTCTGAATTCTGAAATGTTTCAGTTCGCACCATTGGAATCATAATCCAACAGTGAAATGAACAACAGTTCATCAGAAACCATCATAGAGGTCAGCTGCCCTTCATAATATTTCTGAGAGAAGAGTCAAAACCATAATCAGAAGTGTTTACTAAAAGCCAAAGAGCACTCACAGAGAGAGCTTCAGCAAAACCTGGAAATGGCAGGTTTTCCTGTTAAAACGATAAGTAATGCTCTCAACCTCAATGGCCTCCACTCCAGTACAATTCTGGGAGAAAACATTCTGCTTAGATGAGCCCAAAACTGTATTTATTTTATGATTTTGCATATGTTATGATTGGAGGAGAAATTATTTTACACATCAACCCTAAAAACCAATTAGAAAAGTGAAGCTTGGAGGTAGGAAATCAATGATGTAGGTCATCTTTCAGCTTATGGTGCTAAAATACTTTAATTAACTGAAGTTACGGTGACAAGAGAAAGTGTACAAGGAAATTTATTGATGGGAATCTGAAGATAAAATGAGTTTGGATTCCGGAACCATGTTAATAGTCTCACATATCCAAGAAAATTGGTTTGAGAAAAAGACAGTAAAACTACCATGAGTGGCCCAGTCAATTACCTGCCTTGCATCCAATTGAAGACTATAGAAAGAACTGAAATGATAAAAATGATCCCCTTTCAGAACTGAAGAAAGCTTCCATTCACCAAGTATTTTGTACATTTTTATGTTTACTACTACTACTACTTTATAAGTGCTTACTTTTTACAAACTGTTGTGGAAAAATAATAAACCTTGTTGAGTGATTTCATCTAAAAGTGCTTGGAAATATTTTTTTTTCCATAACATAAACTAATTCCAATTTTTTTACCCATTTATATGTAAAATATTTTGCTTAAGTTTTTTTTTGTTTCCTCCTTTGCTTGCATGGAATATTTAGGTTTTTGGCAACATCTGTTGTAAATTTTAAGTCAATACCCACATTAGAAATATTTCAACTGAAAAAAACATTGAAGTGTGCAACCCTGTTTCTCACTGTATGTGTGAGTGCAGATCAGTGTGCGGTTAAAGTCACTACCTGCAGCAATGATGCAGAAAGAGCTGCGAAAGTCATGATACAAAAGCCCCGCAAAAATATTTACAATATTTTTAGGTACGAGTTATCTGAGAAATAATGTAGCCAGAGTACTGCACTGTTCTTCATAGCAGAAAAACACTGTTACCAATCCAATCAACCTACAGTTTTCCTATACTTGTAAATATGCTCCTACAATGTTAAACCTTGTTCTGTGTCTCCAAATTTTCTTGGGCCGAATAATCTCTGCGTAAATACAGAAGTATTTTGTCTAAACATTTCCAGTTTATCTATTATCCACCGCTCCTTTAGATGCTTAACATGTTTCTTATCCCAATACTCTTTGCTATTGGTTAGTCTAAGTGAGCTTATCAACCATAGCATTGAATTCAAAGTGTAATTAGTTCTTATTTATAGTTGATTATTTGTAGTTTATTTAATCGATAATATTTTTCTTTTTACAACACGGGTGAATAATTTATAGGAAATGGTATTAAGCAGTTTTGGCCTGTTCTTAGGGGATGTAAGATAAGTAGCTCAGTGGTTAACAAGCCCACAGACACAATGCACTCAGTCAAAATCCCCCACAAATGCTCCTCCCCAGTGGCAGCATCACTATGGTTGACAGCCAAGTGTTTGCCTAGAAAGTCTTTCCAGGAACATAGCAGTTGCTTAGAATTACCAAAGCTGAACAACAATAACCGACTTTGTTTCTTTTGCTCTTAATTGCACAGGATTTTAAAATGCTCCACACTGTGTTGTACAAATCCTCAACCGTTCCAACACAACACACAAATAACCTTATGGCACTGCTTAGTTTCTGTGCCTTGTCTTCTCAGTGCCGTTTGGTAATTGTGTGGCTCTGAAGATTTAGGATCCAAGCATTTGGCCGACTGTTGTTGGTATATTGGTGTTGACTCAGTATTATTTACAGTTGGTTAAAAACATATGTTGCTTGTGAATCTATCAAATTTGGAAGATATTAATTCACTAGATTTGGTGACGAAAAAAATAGAAAAGTTAAACTTTTTTTTTTTTGATTGCACGCGGCCAGAGGTTGCACAGTGGTGCAGTTGGTAGAGCTGTTGCCTTGCAACGAGAACGTTCGATTCCCAGCCCCGGTCTTTCTGCATGAAGTTTGCATGTTCTCTCTGTGCATGCATGGGTTTTCTCTGGGTACTCCGGCTTCCTCCCACAGTCCAAAAGAATAATTGGCCTCTCTAAATTACCCTTGGGTGTGAGTGTTTTTTGTCCTGTGTGTCTCTGTGTTGCTCTGCGACATACTGGCGGCCTGTCCAGGATGACTCTGCTTCTTGCCCAGAACGTTAACTGGAGATGGCCACCAGCAACCCTCCTGACCCCACTAAGGGACAAGGGTGTAAAGAAAATGGATGGATGGAAGGCATGCGGCCAAATACTACATCTTCTGATTTAGAGACGGGTTACATGATAAACATTTTCAAAGGAATAAAAGTTACTGTACTAATGCCAGAGTACTAATGTACAGAGTTTCTGTTTCTAATAACTGATTTAATAATATGATCATTTAAAGTCCAGAAAGCAAATTTCAGCATTGAAGGTATGCATTTGCAGCTGATGCATCAGAACAGCATTAGGTGCAAATGATGCTTGTGCAGTTTGCTTCCACATTTGATTAATCAATCTTCACAGCAGTATTCTCCCTGTGTGTATCGAGCCATGACATCAATACTGCGATAGTGTCTTTGAAGCTATAATTTACACAGTTCATTAATGATGACATTAACACTGGTTAACAGAAGGGGCATCAGCATTTCATCATGAAAAACTTTGTGTTTTGCCTCTTGATTTTCCTACTTTTGCTAAATATGTGCCATCTGTATGTTATATACAGAAATACTTGTGTTTGATCTCAAACACTTTCAGTTTCCAACAAAGCCTAAAACTAATGGAGGGTATATAAACCTTATGAGTACTGAAATATTGAGAAATATAACATAATACATGCACAGTCACACTGTATAAATTTTCCCCCCTTTTCTGAGTATGACTATTTTTAGTACTGCAACCTCTTTTACTTCATTTAGCTCACTTTTTTTTTTTTGCAAAAGTTAATAAAAATAAATAGATGCTATTTTTTTGTTGTTGTTCATTTTCCCTGAGCCTAACATCAAAATGAATCATGACAACTCATAATAACATATAAAAACAAAAAACAATTCAAATATAGATCTGCTGTTATGGTTCTTTTTGTTATGCCCACATTTTCCATTTATGTATTTTTTACATATTTTGTATTATTTGGAGGGTCCAACAAAAAAATTGCTTTTTGTCAGGGGAACTGGGAAGAAGAAACACTAATTTAATAATTCTCCTGGCTGCAGCGCTCACGACAAGCTTTCAACTGGGTCAGTGACAAAAGTATACAACCAGAAACGGTAATTTTTGAAAGAAATAGCTGAAAAACTATCTCCACCTAAAGATAGGATTTTTTTGTGTGTGTGTATTTCTATCTCAGAATTGATACCAAAACAAATAAAAGAAGTCAGTTCTGAACCCCCATCTTTCAAGGTACCAGTGAGACCATTTTTGCTCAGTTTGTTGTCAAAGCCATAGCGACAATGATTGCACCATCACAGAATTTCTTTTATACTGAAAGCACTCAGACAGGTTGCAGAACAAAAGCAGAATCCTTTAAAAGAGAGCATGTGATGCTGGACATTCTGCAGCCACATCCGGCCTTTGGGACACTCTTGCGTGACTCAGGACAATTGATAAAAGAGGCTGCTTCTGAGGGCGCTACTGAGGTGGCATAACTAATTTGTTCAATATGTTCTGGTCGTGAACTGACACACAGAAGAACATTTTGTTATATGTTCTGCACACTATTTTGGTGTGCATTGTTATATATGTGTCAATGAGCGTCAAGTCATATTTTTGAAGAAAAAAAAGTAATGGCAACCTTAGTATTACGTGACTTTCTTGTGTAAGAATAACATAAATCATGCTAATCTTCCTCCATTTTGGAATCTGATCTGTATTTTTTTAACATAAAAAAGTAATTAAAGTTTTAGGAAAAGGGCAAAGCACTAAAACAAGTTAGATGGCAAAGTTTTGTCAAGCAAGATGATTTGTTTATTTCTTTTTCACTTACTAAGAACCAGAACAGTCTCTTCAAATTCAAAAGACATTTTCTTCATTTTATTTGGGTTTTTCTGTCCTTCATTGTTAGTCGTTTGTGCTACCAATTTCATGAAGGACAAAGAGCAGATCATTTCTTTTTTACTTGAATCTTAGATATTTTCATATCTGTAAAGTCCTTCCCAACACATGAACAAAACAAAAACCTCATAGGTAAGACTTGTATTTGAATTGTACATGCTTTATGAAAGCTTATTTCACCTTCATCCTCATCCTCCTAGCTTAAAGGGACAGTATTATGTAAAATTAACTTTTTTGAGCTTTACATCATATTATAATATGTGGGGTGTTGCTTTGGTTATTTCATGCGTGTTGAATCATTCTTTTATTCTCCCACAGCAACTTGCTCTCACCAAGTGCCATACTTTCCACATTGCTACCAAGCTTTCACCTCACAGAGCTCAACCCCATTTTTTCACCACTCAGCTCCTCCAGACTAACGGCAGCAGCAATTAGCAAACACCTGGTGAAACTCCACATCTGTGGAGCTTATTATTTGAACGATTTCTCAGTTCAATGCTCCAAATAACATTTGTAAATGGCTTATTGGAGAACTGTTCTTGTGATGATGCTGAAGTGTCGGAAAGAGAAAGGGCTTCTCTTAAAGAGACAGAGACCCAATTTCAAAGTGTTAAATTGTGAAGTCAAATTTCTTTTGAATTATGTTTGAGATATACAGCATTTATACATAATGTTGCCCCTTTAAACCTTGCTTCAATACCAACAGTTTTTCTTCAGTCCCAAAAAGAGAAAAAACATGTTTTATGCATTTGCATACTTGGTTTTTTTTTTCATTTGCAGGCTTTAAAAAAATACAAAGCAGACCTTGTATGTTTTAACATTCTAAAGTGTCTTGATTTTAGTTTGTAGAATATTTGAGTGTAACTTTCAGAGAGTAAATAAAAAGAGAATTTAAAAAATGTCTAAGAGCATCCCTAAAAAGTATTGATAGCTGCCAGACTATTCTGATTTTCTCAGCCTACTTCCAGTAAACATCATCGTCCTTGGTAATGTTCCTGCAAGAAAAGAAAATCCCTTTGGGTAATATTAGACCCCTACACAGGCAGGGTGCATGTAACCTGAAGGAAATAAAATAAGAACCATATTTATGGAATCATACTGAACAGGCCCTCGACAATTAATTATTACAGTACATGATAAAGTGGAACCCATTTTGCAAAATGTTGCTAACTTAATGAAAGGTTATGTCGGTTTAACTCCATCACAAATGGATTAAATACATTTCGCTGTCAGAGGAGCCAAACTGCAGTAAATATGCATCTCAAAGTTCTATATAATATAAATTACAACAAAGACGGCCTTTTCAAACAAGTGATTTTTTTAAAAATGAATTTAAACTGCATTTTATTTTGCTTTTTGAAAGATATTTGTGATACTAAAGTTTAGGCTGATGGTGTGTTAGTAGCACCTTGTAGGCGTTTGCTTAATCAAACAAAGTGCATATAGCATTGCCTTTTAGTCAAGGTGAGAAAAAGTCAAATTTTTGAAAGACTGAATGCATGCAGAGTTATAAACGGTTTTCATAAAACGATGCGTGATCACAGACTTCTGCTTTGAGCTATAATACTACCCAACATAATGTATTACATTAATTCATGCTATAATTAATGTAATAATTATAGCATGGTGATGAATTGTTTTGTAGAAATTGTGTTAAATTTTAAAACTGTCTTGTAGAATTTATAAATTTTATCTACTCTACATTCCAAATGTTGGTGAGAGTAGAGAACATGAAAACTCTCCCCATGGAGCCTTGCCAATGTTATAATCAGGAATCTTCTTTTCCTGAGATAGTAGCGCTAATCAATGCACCAACATTATTCTTTCTGAAAACCAGTGAATCAGCATCTTTTAATCTCAGTTAGATCAACTTGTGTCCAAAGCCTGATTAGCGGCTTCAGTCCAATACTCATTATTTCCCTGCAGTATCTGCAGTGGGAACAGGATGTGAATTTGGTGACTTTTTTTCCTCCTTTCTTTCTTACTCTTACTTAAAATCAGTATTCTAGAAATTGTACAATTTCCTTAGGTTTAGCATCCAAGTCCATGGATTCCATATATTTATGGATGAAAGATGGTAAACCAGGGAAAATTATTTAATATTTTGCTCAAAAGGATGTCTGAATCTTTATTATACTCCAACATACTCGGCTTATAGAAATGTAAGGTTAAGGGGGAAGCTGGCAGAAGAGCTTGATGTAGTGGTTTACGGATTTGAAAAGAATAAAAATGGGTCTTTTCAAACATAAATGAAAGAAAAATGGGTTTTTTGTACACACCACTTGCTTCAAGAAATTATAACATATAAAGATGTACATAATGCATTTGTGGATAAAACATGTTATATAATAGCGTTTTTTGATTCAAGAAGGTTTAGAACAACAACACATTAAGTGACGTGTGGGTTTGTCTAAATCAAAGCATTCTGCTGGTGGGTTGTGGGAGGGAGAGGAAGTTGCATTTGTGAATGACGAATCAAAACATTTGAGCTTAGCTATGGGGATTTTTTCATCTGTAACCTCGCATAATATCAACAATTTTTTCTCATTTCATGGTGATTATTCCTTATTATGATAAGAAGTTCAACAGGTTGAACCAGAGTGCATCGTGGCTGCAGGTTTCAAGCTGATGTCATACTTGACTGAGATGTATGGCACAGGTCTCCCAAGGACACACTTGTTGATAACCAAGCCAAGCTGTGGTCCAGCGCGGTCATCAGAACTGGTCCGCACAGCTTTTCATGCATGAGCTTCTAATTAGACCAAATAAATGAGTGGAAGTCTTTCAGCGTGGAAATGGACTACTACAGGGTACAATACACTCTAAACTCTATTAAATCTGGAATGGAAATAATTTATCATGGTTATTGTGTGTGACCTCCACCTTTTGTATTAGCTGCTTAATATTCTACCTGTGCTTCATAGCTTGAAATGTGCCATGTAATATTCTCTCAATGCTCAATTTTTATTCTTAAGAAGCTCCTACGTTCACAAGATTAACCTTGAAATCTAGAACAGTACGCAGAGTAAAACTGTGGAAAGAGATGATTGTATTGCCACATATTTCTACTTTTCTTCCTTTTTACCAATATCAAAAGTGGTTAATGTTGTGAAATGAAAGGTGTATGCCCTACTTTGCAACACTGAGGTGAATCTGAAATAAATATAAGCAAAAACCATTTGAATTACTAGACTGACGATATTTAACTCAATGTTTTTTAAAGCACTTCAGATAAAAGGCAAATGTGAAAACCTGTGAGAAAAGTGAAATACACTCCTGTACCTTGTTAAGGTTGACTATCAATTTAAAAAAAAAAAAAAAACATCTGTGCAAACAGAACGGTTGTTATAGGGTGTTGGTCAAAAGCATGTATGACTTATGTGAGAAAGAAAAACACAAAAATTATGTAAATAACTTGTTTTGACCATCAATTTTTTGATTTTTTTTAACCCATTCCTACAAAAATTAAGGAAACATGCAAAATAGCTGATAATGTTACCAAAGGTGGACATGCCAGCAAGATCACACCATGATCTAATGACATGTGGGAGAACCCCCCCCCACGCCCCCCCCCCACCCCCAAAGAAAACTCTGAAAAACACCTAAAAGTTTGTCAGAGCTTGAAAGCTTATAAAATATTTACATAACTGAACAAGAAAAAGTTAAAAATGGATTTTTGAACGGCTCCCATTCTTGGAGAGTACTTATAAAGTTAGCTTTAAAATACAAAGAGACTCTGGAACAGCCACAAGTCAAAAGAAGACGCTCCATCATGATTTTTAGAGCAAGGTTTGGTGAAAAGTGAAAAGAATTTAAGCAACTTATACCACCTTTAAAGAACAGTGGGGAAGAATGGATTATTTCAGTTTGTTTCAGCACCATGAGATCTGGGCATCTTGCAGATATTGAATCTACAATGAGCTCCTCTGTACAACAGGGTTAGACCATATGTTCGAGTACTGAAGTTTATGAGAAACTAGGCCACTCAGCAGGACAGGGATCCATTGCGCACTAGCAAACCTGCACCAGTTGGGTTAAAACAGACATCAGGGTGTCGCAATGCTCCAAAGTCTTTGTCTAAATGTGACTGATTGATGAATGCATACATTAATTCCCAGGAACCTTAAGCCACACTGTTTTTCAGAAGAAGAAATTGAACACTGAAATGGAATTCAGTCTTTTATTAACAGGACTGGATTGAAATGGGTGTAATTGACTTTGAACCTGTCTATATGGTTGGACAAAATAAATGATTTTTTTTTCTATATCGGATGTACATTTACCTGTGCAGTGCCTTGAGAGAATGTTTGATGAGATAAGTGCTAAATAAATAAACTCAATGTATGCATTAGAAATGGTTGGAAATGAAGAAAAGAAAAATGTAATTACCAAAGATGGTTCTATGCACTGCAAGCCAGGAGTTTAAATGCATTCAAAATGTCAAAAATGCTGACATGTATATCCTGTTTTAATGCATTTGGTGTTTTTTTTTTTTAGAATAATCCTCAAATATTTTTTAAAAAAATTTAAAGACAGGAATAAGGTGAACAAGTTCAGATTTGTTTATTTTTTTCCTTCACCTCAGGCATGGGTAACATTACACATTAAACTTAAATATACACATGTGACACCACCTAAATGTGTGGCCCTTGAGTCCCTTAGCAGGTTGATCAGTCAGTCTTTACACACATCAAGGTTTCAGCATGATCACTTCAAATCTCTTCCCATCAAAATGGGTAAATTAATCTATAGGTTTCCCATCCAGAGCCTGATGGCAGCATCATCAAAACTGTTCAGCATGGCATTCCTCTTTCCATCCACACTGCATCTTCATCATAGTACTAATACAGCAATCTGTTCTTGTGTCTTGCTTGAACTCAGTTGGGACTTTTGTAGTCACCGGTTTTATAACCTGGGCTGTTTTTCCCCCCAAAATGTTTGACTGCATCCTCACAAAAACGTAGGAGGCAGAATGAATGAAATGTGTTTTGTTGTGAGGACAACAAGCTCCAAACAAAAGCAGGAGAAAAAAAGAGCCTTTCACCAATAGCTGAAGCAGCATGGTCGCTGCTGACATCATATCACTCCCACATCTCCCTCGCTTGATTTTAGCCACACCCGCTCTTTTCCATTACCAAGTCGGTCTGTGTCCCTGTGTTATTTAAAGCCAGAGATCCTCCCTCTCTCGCCAAGCCACTGTGTTGCATCTGTCTGCCTCGCTACTTGTGTGTGTGTGTGTGTGTGTTTGTGTGTGTGTGTGTGTGTAGAGGGGGGGGAGTGTGAAAGTGCGCTAAAAAACCCAGGCAGCCAGTGGGAGAGCTAGAGAGCGAAGAGAGAGACACGGGGGGGAAAAAGGCAAAGAGCATCTGAGAACGGGAGTGTGAGACAGCTATGAAATTCATCCAGGCTATTTGCTTACTGCTTCTCTTTCCAGCTTTGACCCTCAACAGCAGGTAAGATACAAAATAAGAGCTTTATTTTATTTTATTTTTATGTGTTTGTGTCAGTCTTGAGCTGATGGAGACTCGGAAACAAACAGAAATGCTTCAAAGCACGGCTTTTTGAAAAGCTTCAGCACTAACCTGAGTGTCCGTTTAGTCCTGCCGTTTATTAAATCGTTATGTTTTCCTGTAAAAAAAAGATAAAAAGGGTCTTTCTGTGTGCTAAGCATGTTGGATGCTGGAAGACTTTGAAGCAGGAAGGCTTATCTGTTCAACTGGGCTGTTATCTTTCTCAGTTCGGGGCAGACTGAGAGACACTTGTCCTTTTGTGCGGGTGATTCATTGGATTTTCCTCCGGTGACATCGCTTATTAACGGGCGACTTTTTGCCGCTTTGTGGCCAGGGTGGAAGTTAAAGTGACGGGAAGTGTGCGAGAAAAGGGACAAGGCGACTTGTGTTGCGGCGCATGATAAAGAAGCAGGTGCCTGTGCGTGTTTTATCCTGTACTTATCTGCAATATCAGGTGCCGAAAATGGAGCAACGGAGGGATATGGGGAAGAGAAATGAAGTAGAGATAAGCACATGAGTCGAGGAAGTTTTAATGATTAGTTGAACCATTGATAAAAAAAAAATCCGCGGATTTCTCCTGTCGGTGCTCGACACCGCTGCGCGAAGAAACCGAGGCTTTGACTAGACAGTATTTGGACAATTACAGGAAGCCATGCGTTCTGAAACTTGTTTTTTGTCTCAACTCATTCATCTAAACAGTTTTTGGTTAGATCTTATTTTCAAACAGCTACTTAGAAATGCACACAGTTAGAGAACAATGGCTTTGAAGTCCAGAGTTCCACCTTTGGAATTTAACCGAATGGGGGAAAAAAATATCCTCATTGTTCCGAATCGATGTTATAAATGCATCGATCCGGATCTATTCATACCGAAATAGTTCTTAGTATCGAAAGAACTATTCTCTGCAGCATCATGACTTACAGCGTGGAGAAAAGCGAGGTTATATCTGATCTATATATGTCAATACCTTTTGGGGTTCACTGATGATTCATGAGTCGCATAACTTACAAGCTGCATTGAAGTGTTAACCTCTGGCTGTTTGCATTCTGCAAATTAAGCACCCACAACTACTCCTTTACAAGACAGAATGTGAATGTAACCTGCAGGGGTGATTGTTTGAAACATGCAGTTTTCTCCTACTATGATGAGATGATTCACCCACATTAAAGCTTTTGTCTCGTTTTGAATAATTAAAACACACTTTGTCTCTCAGGCCTTGATTGTAAATACTCTGTGTGCCATCATCATCTTTCGAGGTACTAATTGGAGAGGGAGGCATTACGCTGGTAATTTGGTCGGTCAGCACAGATTGTTTGTTACCTCTTGAGGGAGGATGTCATGAAAAGTAATTACCAGACCACACAGATATAATCAGTGTTTTATTACGTAGTTTGTTTCCTAACTCGATGTAAAAAAAAAAATCAGTGTAGAGTTCTGAATGTTTGCTAACGGCGTAGTATCCAGGTAATTTAATTTCTTAGTACTGAGTTCTTGAAATATATTTATTTTAAACAAAGTAATAAATTACAAAGTGTCAGGTAATAAAGAGATTAATATTTTTATATTGTTTTATGAAAGCACATGATATGGACAGGTAATTGTGCAGTGCATGCGAAAAGTATTTACGGTACTTTACTTTTTCCCAATTTTGTTATGTTACCGCCTCATTCCAAATTGTACTAAATTAATCTTTTTCCTCAAGACAAAAACCTCACTTTGACAATGTGTAAAAAAGTTTTTGAATTTTATAAATTTATTGAAACACATTTTAGGTAAGTATTCACAGCCTTTTCAATGCAGCTCAAAACTGAGCTGCTTCCACTAATTACCCTTGAGATGTTTTAACAGCTTAAATAAGAGTCCACCTGTGGTAAATTGAGTTTATCTAACTTGATAATGAAAGGCACACACTTGTCTAGAAGAAACAAAATTTTCTTGTCAGATTAGACGAGGTGTAAATGTCAGGCGTTCTGCTTAGAGGAACAGTGAAGTACGGCGGTGCCAGCGTCATGCTATGGGGATGATTTGCAGCAGCAGGAACTGACAGACGTGTCAAGATAGAGGGAAAGATTAATGCAGCAATGTATAGAGATATCCTGGATAAAAACTTGGTCCAGAGCTTCTTGACCTTAGACTGAGATGACTGTTCATTTGTCAGCTGGACAATGATCCAAAACACATGGCCAAAATCTCCATTGCTTTAGAGCCACTCTTTGTCGTCAAGTCAGAGTTCAGAATCTGAATCTGATTGAACATTAATGCAGAGATCTAAAAATGACTGTACAGATGTCTCTTATCACACCTAATAGAAATTGAGGGATACTGTAAATAATAATGGAAAAATTGCCTATACTGAGCTTGTGGCATCATATTTACTAACACTTGAGACTAATTATCCAAATCTAAAGGTGGATCATAAAGGCACTGAGAAAAAGCTGTGACTACTTGCATAAATGTGATTTCTTGATTTTTTTCAAAACATTTTTTAAGAAATTTGTAAAAATCTTGAAAAACAAATTTCCATTGTCATAATGGAGTATTTGTATGTATAAGGATGCAACATAAAATATGATAAAGTGTAAGCGCTGGTGAATACTTTCCGGATACATTGTACTGAATATCTGTCCATGTTATGTGCTTCCATAAAGACAGGAGCTGTAGCACAGCAGAGAGAAGGGGGGAGGGTGCAAGCAGCATATACATGAGCTTTACTGACAGTGTTAAGACCTTCCTTCTGGCTCTGACTGGTTGTTTATGCAGAAGGACCACAGGGAGGAAGCAGAATAAGAGACATAATTTTCCACAAATTATGTGTCTCAAATTATTTCATCAGGACATTTCAACAAATATATAAAGGCATATTTAGAAAAGTTCCTTAATGCAGGTTCAAAATTTAATTTGTGAAATTTTGCCTGCTTGTGTCAAGTGCAGTTGAAATATAGTCTGACTGTATAAAGCATACTGAACAACACCAAAACCCATTGTTGCAACACAGACTTTAGTTTATGGATTAAAAGTAATGCTTGTACGTGAGAGCATAGAAAATTAATGGACAGATGGACAAAACAATGGACAAAAACAAAAAAGGATGGACAAAAAGAGCGGATGTCCAGGCTCCTCTCCTAAGGATTTATTAGCAAGGTGAACTGAAGAAATATTCCACTCTGGAGTTTGATTAAAGCGATCCAGCAGTATCATAGAATGACACTTGGGCTTGATATGCAGTATTGTTCAACAAACTAATTAATACATCAAGTCTTGGTAGAAACAAAATTGAAAGTAGTCTTTTCTGACAGATTTCTGTCTGCAGAGATCTGCAGACAGAAATCTGTGTGTTTCTTGTTTCTTGTTGTTCAGAGTATTTAATTAAATTCTTAAGACTGAATTTGTTTGTGATCTAATAGATACCTAAAGCCTTTCTTGTGCTGATTGTTTTCTCAGGCACCTGCCATGTGTTTTGTTCTCACTCCAGGGGTCATGGATCCAAACCATGCTCATTATCTGTGACATCCTTATGTTTTGCTGTAATGGTATTACAGAGGACAAACTTGACTGAGAGGTGTTTTGGCGGCAGGGAAATGATTTGTAGCTCCAGTCGTCTAGTCTTTAGATTGCTTTTTTACGCTTGTCTTGATTTACAGTCATCTTATCTGCTGCACGTAAGACAATCCATGTTGTATGTTGCAGTCAACCTTCACTGTTTGACCTGATAACATTGCTTTAAGGAATGACAATTACTAAAAACAAGATATACATATATTTTTGTCAGAATGAATTACAATATCTCCAAGTAACATTTGAGATTTTAAAATTTAGACCTACCATTTATTTTTATTTACTTTTTTACTGATAAAATTGTCAATTCATTCTATCTCTAAAATGAATGCTCACTTATAATATTGACAACTTATGATGCATAAGCTGTCACAAGTGTATTTTTTCTTTTTTACTCATTCTTGCTTGCTTTAATATCTGACTTGTTGTTGGTTACACAGGCCATGTGTATATGGTGAACAGCCATGTGTCTCTGCAGTAATTAATTTGTGCTTAGACTAAAGACAAGGCTGCATCGACATGAGTCCCCTGAGATATGACCGTCCACCGTTTGGTAAGGATTGGGAGGCTACAACAGCAACTCTGCTCTTTTGCTTTTTTCCCCCCTTCTCTCACCTTTAGGATCAAACAGGTCCTCCTTTTTACACTTTCAAATATTCCCTTTAAGGTATTTCTTGTGACATATTTGACACATTGACTTGACACACTTTTGATGTCTGTTAGCTTAGCAGACTCTCCTTGGAAATGGTGATTTCTGGTCGGATCCCTGGAGAGTCAAATATTTCTGAATGTTTTGGACAGCAATTAAAAAGACCTCTATTACACAATTCAATCAGGTTGCTTTAGTAACTCATAATGTTCTGTACATCTGCCTGTTTTATGCACTTGTGTAGCAATCAAATGTCTCCTTTGTTACCACTTCTTTGTGCCGGTTTTACAGAGAATGTCTCTGTGTGTAATGCCTTAAATACCAGGCTGGAAACACAAACAACAGCAGCTTTGAGAAACTGTGAGCTTTCTTGATACTAATACTGAGACTGAGTTTGCAAATCGCATACATCAAAAGTGACAGAAAATGATTAGCAGTACTTATAATATGGAAACTAGCCAACATTTTCTTTCTGGGTAGACTTTCCATTTACCTAAGTAAGAACAGATTACAGGGATCAATTTATTTAGATTATATTAAATTCAAAAGTCTGTAACCTTGAAAAGACTTTGAACTTAAGCATCTAACTTTGCTTTAATATGAATTGAAAGTCCTCCTGGTGCACTTTAGCTCTTTCTCAAAACCCGACCTCTGTAGAAGTTTCATAGCAGCTGCAAAGACGGCAGTGATCGACACAGGTTTGCAACTCCACACTTTGATTTGTCTTGTTTCAACTCAGCCATCGGATTCTTAGGAAAGTACAGATGAAGTACTGGGAGAGCTAAACTATGTCTGTTATGAATTTAGTGTCAGAGCGCAGTGACATTTCTAGTTCAAGTCAGCAACTTATACTTATGCTGCCGTTTGTCTCAGTTTGGGTTGAAAGCGGGTGAGCTCCCTCATCTAAACAAACTCACATTTTTTATATTTTTGTGTAAACATTTGTGCATGTCACAGAACGGCAGGCTGGTGGAAAATGGGTAAAGTGTCAAAAGTGACTAAAAACGTCGGAGCATGGTCATTTGCTTGATCACAGAGAAACTTTTCTGATGAATAACTGTGAATGTGACTTGACTCATGCCTCATAGTACATTTGTGTGTATCAAAGCGATTTACAAGTACCCATTTACTGCGTTCCAATTTTACCATATCGTCAGCCACAATCAAAAACACAACCTTGAGGAGTGGGGTCATCAAGATGAGACAAAATTCTATTTGTTCAGGCTGGGAATGTATGCAGCTCAAATCAGGGAGAGAATGATAATTAAAATTCAAAGGACGAGCCGTAATGGTCACACCATGGAAACCACACCACCTCATGACAGTAATGAAGTGGGCCACAATAAACAGAACCTTGGGTGGCTCCAAAAAATGAGAAAGTAATTAAAAGGACCAAGATCAGTGCTGGGTGAAAGGTAGCCATGTGTTTTATATTCAAGGCCACAGAGTAGATAGATATGTGTTCTGTGAAGACTTTGGAAACTGAAACTGTACAACATAGATTACATTTACTATACCACTTGGCTAGCACCATTGCCAATGCTGATACAAGCAGACGTGGACAATAATGTGAGGGTCCTTATTGAAATTAATTTAAATTTGATAGATTAACTTTATGTAAAATGCAAAAACCAGTTGTTTAAGGTTGTGAAGTTAAAATAAATAAATGTAATTCTAAGAAATAAATTCTATTGGACAGTGGATACATGGGACTCTTAGCCAAAAAAAGAGAAATTCAATGCATAAAACTATGCTAAAGTATTGAATCAATTATGATTCAATAGCTGTTACGTATCAGCAAAGTAACAGGAA